>JAMQGT020002871.1:0-189909 GCA_024447675.2 Pterophyllum scalare | reverse complement strand
TGTTATGTAATTGTACTTCGTTCAGTTACGTATTGCTGCACTGATGAGTTGGCGTCATATGCATTTGTGTGTCACATCAGTTTTGACTGGCTAAAGGAAGCCTTTTGAAAAGTTCATTTATTTATTTATTTGAAGCTTTGTTGTTCTGACACAAATGGGGAATAGATGCCACAAACAAAGTAAACAATAATAATAATAAAAGAACATCTTTATCAGTATTGGTTATCAGCCAAATTGTTACTTTAAATGTTGGTATTGACCCAGAATGTCACATTTGTTGTATTCTTAATATAAAACAATAACAAACTGCTGAAAACAGAGTGGATAATATTTTTGTATCAAGTAAATTACTTGATTTGTTTTCAGTTAGTTAAGTTATATTTTCAACATTGGCTGTCAGGATATCATTGAAGTAATTGCTAAGTTTCTCTTCTCACTTATGGGAGACTGACAGCAGTAGAGCCATGTGGGGACAATAGGTACCCACGGCCACCACAGACTAAGGTCTGGTCACTCCACACAACCAGTAATAAATCCAGATTGACTGCAATAAATCTATTGGTAGAACTGAGAGTTAGGTGTTGTCCAGTAACTATTACTGTTTTTTTGTTGTGTTTTTTTTTTTTTTTTTTTTTAAAATCAAAATTCTTTTGCAAAAAAGTTTTTCCATGTCTCAGTGACCCATTATAACTGTGTTAAATACATTTTGAGAGTGTGAACACTCAAATTCTTGCAGTCCTGTGGAAAAACTAAGTACACCCCATGATTCAGTAGCTTATCAGCAAAAACTTGAAAGTATTTGTTTTCTGGTTTGACTTTATCAGTCTCTCACATCGCTGTGGAAGAATTTTGGGCCACCCTCTTTTACAGCATTGTTTCTATTCATTCAGGGTTTTTTTTTTTTTTTGGTCTTTTAAGGTCCTGCTGCAGCATTTCAGGCAGGTTGAGGTCTCAACTTTAACTTGGTCATTGCAGCACCTTGATTCTTTTCTCTTTCAGCCATTGTGTTATAGATTTGCTGCTATACTTGGGATCGTTATCCTGCTGCATAACCAAGTTAAAGCCAGAGCTTTTTTATGTCAGATGGCCTCACATTAGACTCTAGAATACTCTTGTTATAGAGACAAGTTCATGGTCAACTTAATGACAACAAGGTACCCAGGTTCTGCTTGATAGTTGGTTTGAAGTGATTGTTCTGATATGCTGTTTGATTTTGACACTTGTGATTAATCTTTCTCACCATACAGTGATGAACTTCAGATTGTTTGGAAATGGTCTCATAACCATTCTCAGACTAATGGGCAGCAACAATTGCTTCTCTTGCTGATGTCATTTTATTGGCAGCACCTGGCTGCTACTTACTATCTTAATTCCTATGGAAGCAGTAAGGGTGTGCTTAGTTTTTCACAACTGTATCTACTGTTTTTATCTTTTGAGCTTTTTTCTACAGTTACAGAAGAGTAACTATAGCAACTGTTCCAAATATTTTATAATTAATTGGATGATTTCTTTTTTTTTAAAGGTTATTATAAATGAGTCTGAATGGCTTCTTCATGGCTCTGTTTTCATAAACAAGTGACAATGTTAATGACTTGTAAAGTTAACTATTTGGCCTACAACAATTTAGTATGAAAAAAAGAATAATAACGTAATGAGACAGCAGCTTTTATGCCACCTCAATGCAAGTAATGGTCTTAGGCTGGCCACCAATGTGAAAACTGTCTGGTTACGCCACTGGATGCTGGCAAAAAAAAGTATTCTTTTATCCTTTTAGGTGGCAGTTTTAAGTGTAGACTTCTGTGTGTTACTGAGTTTATTTATTTGATATATGAAAATACTCTGCTGGTATTTACAGTATCTGTGGGCGCAGTGAGATAAAGCTGAGCAGGTGCCTTGTCAAAGTTACGCGGTAGTGTTGGCTGTGGGCAGTCAGCAGGACACATGGCAGAGGAAGGCAACAAGTTGACACTGAGGCGCCTGGAGGCACCAATCCACAAGTTCATTAAAGTGGCTCTGCCCACAGACCTGGAGAGACTGCAGAAACACCACAACAACATACTGAAGGTGACGGCTCAAATCTGGCTGCACACAAGATCACCACCTCTCTTACAAACTCTTACTTCCAGCCTTCAGATAAATAACTGCTAGCTTCTACTTTCATGTTCACAGTACCAGCATACCCAGCAATGGGACCGTCTTCATCAGGAGCATATTAATGCCAGCAGAACTGTTCAGGTATGATGTGAAGTAAACAGAAAAAGCAGAGGGTTTTGTGTTTGTGTGTGTGAGTGTTTAGTGAATGTGAGGATTGTTTAGAGGAAGACGTGACTCAGCCTCTCTCTCTTTTTTTTTTTTGTCTCAAAGCCCCATGACCTCCTGAATTCGGCATGTGGATATTTCCTGATTTGTGCCTGTCTGATCTTCAAACTGAAACAATATAAGTAAAGACCTGTAACAGGGCAGCAACTAGTGTCTTTATCCAGTTGAGTACAGGCAGTGTTTGTTGTGATGACTGCATGAAGGAGGAACGTGTCAGTCATTGTTGCCAAGTCTGTTGGAAATAATCTCTGACTCAAACAGATGCCTTTTGAAGCATGCCAGTGCAATAAAGTGAACACCGATTTTTGCGTGGAATAACAGTCAGTAAGCAACAGAAAAACAGCAGCTTCACAAAGAAAAACACTGAACACAAGGTCCATCTATCTGGTGTTCCCCAAGCTTTCAGCCGCACCTTTTGGTCTTCCTTAGCATATAGTCATGATGGAGATCGTTTGACCATGAAGGATCTAATGGCAGAAACCACGTTTGAGACAGAAGTCACAGTCTCCTTCCCTGTATCACCAGCTAACCTGCATGATAACAGAATGTAGCTCCTGCCTATTCAGCTAGAATTAACAGCTAAATGGATTATTGAGGGAACATGGAAACATTTGCTTTTTACATTATGTATGCAGAGTATTATGTATAGAAATCTACTTTAAAAATCAGGACAAGAAAAGAGCTGCTACTAAACCTAGAAACCATCTTGTGTGTGTGTGTGTGTGTATGTACTTGCTCAGGTAGTGAGTGTGAAGTGCCTCGGGGGATGTTGTTGCCTAGAAGCCAACATGTCTCTGAAGGTGAAATAACTCCAAACAGGCACACAACTATCCTCTCACCATTACCACACGAACTCTCAGGGGTGCACACAGAGTGCTTTCCTGTGTCTTCATGGTGTAAATCCAGAGGAGGAGTTTGTCTGCCCTGCTTTAGATGTTTGCCTGTGTGCTTAATGTCCAAAGAGAGACAGATAAATAGGTTGGTTTTTGTCATTCTCTGTACATTTTTAACTATTAACACTGCCTATTTATGTTCATTTCTTTTTAACCTATCTGGAAAGACAGACTACAGTCCCTTCCCCTACCCTAATATGTACTCCAGCTAACCTAGCACCAATCTAACCCCCAAGAGAAGGTCGCAAACAGACACAGTAGCCCTGCTTTTACCACAGGAGCCACTGCAAACACTTTGAGTCAGGGTAGCTGAGTCCATACTGTTTTTATTTGAGGTGTCTGTGTTTGAACTACATAATGTCACAGTTAGTTTCAGGCTGAAAGGCACCCGACCTGACTGTCTCTGTGTTATTCAGTGTGTTTTCACTTCTGTGCACATGAACAAGGGTATGGACATATGCTTATTCATGTCATGTAGTTAACAGAATGTGTTATTGGCAGCACACTGACCCCCCTGAACTCAGGTTGTGCTGCTGCCTGGAGGGCTGATGGCTGGGATCTAATCCTCCTGTCACCCTCAGGGCACTTCTTGTGTTCCCCAACCTCATATCTAAACCTTATTAAGCTCCCACTAAAACACATGCGCATGTACAGCATTGTGCAAAAGTCTTGACCACCCTACATTTCTTTATATTCTGCTAGGAAAATGGTAAGTAGGTGCAGCCATTTGTGTGTGTCCAATGTGTCCAAGCTTGTATAGAAATACAGAATCTCAGGCAAAAACAAAGTTTGTACAATTATAACAAGCTTGAAAGTCAATATTTGGTATGGCCACCTTTATTCAACACAGCCTGAACTCTTCAGCAAGTTTTCTTGTAATTTCTTTAAGTAGTCTTCAGGAATAGTTCTTTTTTTTTTTGTTCAGGCCTTTAGAAGGACATTCAAAGCTCTTTTTGGATGTTGGCTGCCTTTTGTTGCTTTTTCTGTTAAGATGATCCCACACTGCTTCAATAATGTTGAGATCCAGGCACTGGGGGACCCTATCATGACTGATAGTGTTCCATTGTGTGTTTTCCTATCCAGGTATGCTTTTACTGCAGTGTGTTTGGGATCATTGTCATGCTGAAAAATTAAGATGTTATCAATCTTTTCAGATGGGATTGCATGGTGGATCAAAATATGATGGTACTTTTCTGTGTTATCATTCCATGAATTTTGACAGGATCCCAAATCCACCGTCAGTTGAAACGCAGCCACAAACCATGACAGAGCCTTCACTGTGATTTACAGGTGGCTGTAGACATTCACTGTTGGACCTCTGTCCTGACCTCCTCCATACATACTGGCAACAATTTTAACTAAAAATTTTCACATTTTGGTTCATCACTCCATCAGACCCGTTGCCACCGATTTTCAGTCTAGTTCTTGTGTAATGTGGCATATGTCAGCCTTTTCTCCCCATTTCCCTTCCTTAAAAACGGATTCGACAGCCACCCTTCCACTGAGACCATTTCTGATGAGACTGTCAGTGAACAGTAGATGGATTCGCTAATGTTTCTCTCAGATCCTATTTCAGGTCTCTCCTAGATTTTTTTTTCCCCCTGTTTCTTGTGGACATGACTTTCAGATACTGTTCATCTGCTGTTTGTTTGTTTGTTTTGTTTTTGGTTTTTTAGTTCTGTTACTACTTTTATCCTCCACTTGTTCAGTTTCCTCACTCACTGCACACCATACGGTGTGTTTTTAAGCACACCCTGGACGCCATGCTGAGATGGTTGTCAGCTCTTTGAAAATCACATTGTTGGTGCAAATATATTATTTTATGCCTGTCAAACTGTGTTATATCTGGCATTTTTCATAGATTTGACTAAAAAATAGGGAACAAATTGTGTTTTTGAAACAGGCTACTAGTAATAAAAGTGTCAAAATATATCATTTAAAGTTTATTCTTTGCTAGGTTATCTGTTATTTATAGACACAACACTGGTTAATCCCTTGAGTTAGGTGCTTTTTTTAATGCTTGAATGATTCATAGGTCAGTGTTAAATGGTTTAACAAACAACAAAACATTCCCCTGTAAACAGTCAGGTACAAGGACTGCACTGAAAATGAGTGAAAAAGCAGCCAATGTCCAGAGAGAAACTTTAAAGAAGAAGAACAAAAGAAAGTCTGGCTCCTTAGAAGCAAAATATAAAGAAATGAGGGGTTGCTTGAAACTTTTGCACAGTACTGTACAATAACCATCGCTGACTCAACAGTACAGATGTGTCATGAACCACTATTATGAACACCGACAGCACAGTGTTAATACAAGGATTGCAGATTGTTAGTCTGTTTTCACAATTTAGTCTTCAGAAATTGTGAAAACAGTTCTGCCAGTCTAGTTCCCCTCCCACCCCGCCACCCCAAAAAAGGCCAAGCTGATGTCTTCAAATGACTGAAAAAGGGTTGCACATCTGTATCAAGCATCAATATTGGCCAATATCAGCAAGTAAGATGATATTTAAAAGCACTGATGAGTTGGCGTCATATGCATTTGTGTGTCACATCAGTTTTGACTGGCTAAAGGAAGCCTTTTGAAAAGTTCACTTATTTATTTATTTGAAGCTTTGTTGTTCTGACACAAATGGGGAATAGATGCCACAAACAAAGTAAACAATAATAATAATAAAAGAACATCTTTATCAGTATTGGTTATCAGCCAAATTGTTACTTTAAATGTTGGTATTGACCCAGAATGTCACATTTGTTGTATTCTTAATATAAAAAAATAACAAACTGCTGAAAACAGAGTGGATAATATTTTTGTATCAAGTAAATTACTTGATATGTTTTCAGTCAGTTAAGTTATATTTTCAACATTGGCTGTCAGGATAGCATTGAAGTAATTGCTAAGTTTCTCTTCTCACTTATGGGAGACTGACAGCTGTAGAGCCATGTGGGGACAATAGGTACCCACGGCCACCACAGACTAAGGTCTGGTCACTCCACACAATCCAGATTGACTGCAATAAATCTATTGGTAGAACTAGAGTTAATATCCAGTAACTATTACTGTTTTTTTGTTGTTGTGTTTTTTTAAAAATCAAAATTCTTTTGCAAAAAAGTTTTTCCATGTCTCAGTGACCATTATAACTGTGTTAAATACATTTTGAGAGTGTAAACACTCAAATTATGCAGTCCTGTGTAGATTGATCAACTAAAGGACCAGATGCATTTGGCAGGTCCTACGTCAGGTCATTGCTTCACTTTCAGTTACTGTTTATCTGCTGTATATAGTTTTTAAGTCTGTCACTTCTTTTTTTGCCCTCCACTGGACCAGTTTTCTCAACATTTTTTAAGGAAGTGCCATGTTTTTGACTAATAGCTCTTTTGTGAATCATCTTGTTGGGGCAAAAATATTATTTTATGCTTGTCAAACTGTGTTATCTTTGGCATTTTTCATAGATTCAACTAGAGAAAGGGGAACAAACAAATGTGTGTTTGGGACAGGCTGCAAGTAACAAAGTGCCTAAAGATACAATTTAAAACTGGATCTTTGCTAAGTTGTTTGTGTGTAGACACAACTCTGGCTCATCCCTTGAGTTAGGCGCCTTTTTTATGCTTGAATGATTCATAAGTCAGTGTTAACTGACTTAACAAACCCAAAAAATCCTCTGAAAATGGTCAGGTACAAGGACTGGACTGTAAATTAATGTAAAAGCAGTAAATGTATGAAGAAAAACTTTTAAAGAACTTCAGAAAACTTGGAGAATTATGCTCAAGACCACTTTAAAAATGACAAAATCTGGCTCCTTGGAAGGAAATTCTAAAGAAATGAGGAGCGGCTCAAGACCATTCTGCAGTTCGCATCACTTGAACAGTATACCAGACTGAATCTGACAACGCGAGCAGCAGTCTAAATGAACAAGAATTCTTGTTTTACCCTTTAATTCAAGAAAATTATGTGTAATGTAAAAAATTGTTTAGATTTTGTTTCCTATTATATAAATTGTTTACATGTCATCAGGGAGAATTGGATTCAGCGATAAAACTGTGTCCTTTGAGTGACAGTTCACTCCAAAATCAAATATGTTTTTCCTCTTGTCTGTGCTCAATTCTGATCAAGACTGTTTTGGCTGTGAGTTTGATATAATGAACTACAAGACACCTGACTTGCGTCGCTCAAGCACCAAAAAAAAAATATTTGAAATTGAAAATCTCACCAGCTACGTGTCTCTTTCCAGAAATCATGACCTGCTTGCTCAGAAAAATCCACATAGTGGGCAGTTTCATGTAAGAACCATTTTCATTTTTACTGAACTACACCTGCCAGCGTATCACAGTGCATCCACCCGTGATGAGATGTTCATGCTTTCGAGAGCGTGACAGGATGTAATGTAAACATTAAGGCCTCCCCCCATCGTCTGAGCTATAATGTCAGGTAGCTGTGAGCTTCCTTTGTTTGGCAGATGTAGACAGTAGAAAGAAAATAGAAACTATACAAAACAAATTTGTGGATTTTTTTTATGACTTGGTCATGTATTCTGGAAAAAAAAATTTCTAACAAATTTTTCAAATTATTAGTTGTTTTTTTTTTTTTTTTGTGGGTGCTTTGAGCACCACAAGAGTGTCAAAAACTTCACAACATCAAAGCCCTCTATATGGCCAGACTGTCCTACATGCCAAAGGGAAAATGTCTATTTGATTTTGGGATGAACTGTCCTACTGATATGTCCATACAGACTGGAGCAGATTTTTTTGCATCATATCTTTCTCAGCTCATCTTTTTCTTGCCTGTTTTTGTTTTGGCAGTGACAGCTGTATTTAACCACAGGTTTGCTTGTCCTTCTGCCCGTCCACATGTCCCTTTAAACAAGCGTTGCGTACATTCAGATATTCCACTTGTTGTTTTTCTCTGCCCCTCTTAATCAAACATCATGGTCCTTCAGACTGAAAAATATGCTTTTCTTCTGCATCTCTGCAGCAGCTGAGAGCCAATATGAGAGAGATGGAGAAGCTCTGCGCTCGGGTCCGGGCTGAAGACACCGCTGCTCTGGAAGTGCTCATCAAGCCAGTCAGAGATAGGGCATCAGCCGCTGCACAGGACTTCCTCCGTTTGCACTCTAACCCCGAGCCTCAGCCTGCTCCAACGACACCACCTGCCACTCATCCATCCAGTTGTGCACCCAGTAGTTGCCACACTGACAGTGTGGGCGATGTTCCAGTATTTGTCAGGCAAAGTCAGCTCCAGCTTCCAGAAATCCCTCCTGATCAGAGTGCAGCTGAGTCCTGGGATAACCTGGAAGAGGTATGCACATCTGGAACAAGCTTTAGTCAGCCAATCATAGTCAGATATGTTTTAAATTGGGTTTTTTGGGGGGGGGGTAGTATGTATTGTGTATTATTATCCTACATGTTCAGGATCATAGCAAAATAACAAATCTATGCCTGAATTATGCTGATCCACAGTCGCTGCCATCAGCTATCACAAAGTGTCGCATTCTGTGATTTGAGAAACTCCTTTTTAGTGTGTTGGTAGAGAAGGGTATCTAAGAGAGGAAGCATAGGATGAGGGACTTCTCGAACACTTTATGAACTCTCACATGGAAAAGGAGAACAGAAGGTGTTTTTCACAGGAGACTCTGTAAATAAACACAGGTGTTATCAATATTTTACAAGGACCCTGAAACTGACACAGCTAAATTAAAATCAATCATTAATTTGATTTCACATGTATGCCTTCCCTTCTGTGGCATCGAAAAAGCAAATGGCCCTTCATACCTGTTCCTGTAGACAATTTTGTAGCTGCAGATTTGCATGATAAGCACCTCAAGGAAACAAATACAATATTTGTTTTCCCTCTCAGGATCTGAGGGAGCTGAGTGGTTTGGTGACGGAGTTTTCTCTGCTCGTCCATGTGAGTACAAATGCTCAGCTCTGCATTTCTTTATCTATATGTATGCACAGCTACCCCTGTGAACAAAAACAATGTGACAGAGGCTGTGCGCCTCCAGGAGGTGGTGTGTATTTGACCTGGGTGCGTATGTGTGTGTGTGTGTGTGTGTGTGCGCACTTGCGGTGCCTGGTAAGGCCCCACTGAGACAAGCTTACACAGAGCAGCTCAGGAGTAGTGCTGAGGCCCCAGAGGCCCTTCAGCGGAGGAGAGATTGAGAAGTAGATGAGTGAGAGAGAAGAGAAAGCGAGGGGATTTGGGGGGAAGACGGCAGGTTTTCACAGGGGGGAGAGGAGGGGAAACAAGGGATACATCGGAGCAGGTGGAGAACAGACGGCTCAGATTATCACTCTTCTCCTCTAGGGAAGGAGGGAGAGAAGCAGGGAGGCTCAGCGAAGGAGAGATTAACAGTGAGAGGGGGCGAGTGAAGATGTAGCTAGGGTGAAAAAACAGAAAGAGGTACAGCGAGGGGGTGTGGCAGAAAGAGCATAGACATGTTGTGGTGTCTCAAGGGTGAAAGGAGCCGTTAGGGGAGTAATATTCCAGCGCTCAGCCACAGTGGAAATACTGAGTGAGTCTGAGTGTGTGTGGTTGTGTCTGTATACGCGTCATGTTAGTCTGTTCCGATGTTGGGGCGACTTTAGGCTTATCTCTGTTTGCTGTGTGTGTCTTTTAGGGCTTTCTACTGAGGCAGAAACACAGCATTAAATTAGCTAAATTCCCATTATAATATTAGTAATAGCAGAGCTGTCTAATTGTTTTGGACTTACTGTTGGTAAATGTTTTAAACTAACAGCTACAGGGATCTTTTGAACGTTCAACAAAGCTCATAAACCCAATCAGAGCATGAACACATTACAGGAAAATATTTCAGATCTGTTGATTAATTTGATTAAGAGATACTCTAATAATTGTTCTAGTCAATATTCTTTCTTTCATGCTTGCTCTTATCATATCTGGTTATATTGGGCTTTTATTAGAATAGTGAAAATATGCACAAATGTCCCTAACAAACTTTAGAACACCAGGTGCTAGAGTTATAGCTGTTTTTTGTTTTTTAAAAACAAAAGTGATAAATAGATCATGTTTTTAGCATCTTTAATGGGAATGTTATATTAACTGTTGCAATTTTAGTAGAAAAATAACAAGAGCTAAAGCATTTTTCACTTTTTCTTCTGGCCTTTTACTGGCTAAATGATTAGTAAAAACAAATCTAACTTTGATTAATCAGAGCAATTATAATAATTGTTTGTTGCGTCCCCCGTTATCCTGATTCTCTGTGCGACTGCCACTTTTAAGCTAGAAAAAAACTGATGCAGAAAATGAAAATGTGAAAATCTAAATCTAGATGCGATTTGTAAGTCTGGGTTACGAGTTTAAAATCTCTAAAACCATCACAAAATAACAGGAAGTTTTCATGTGAGTATGCGTAAGAGGAGCGGTAAAAATTGAGGACTTTTATTAGTCAAGCAAGAAGGAAACTGTTTTGAGGAAGAAAGGGAGAGGTAGAAAAAATACTCTGGTTGTTATTTGGTCACTGTGTCCATCCAGCCCTCACATGGAGAGAGACAGCTGCCACTCTGAATATTTCATGAGATCTACACAATGCCACACACACACACAGTATGACCCCACCCTCACTGAAATCTCCCTTGAATATACCTGCAGCCTCCATACACACCCCTTTCATGTAACTTGGGCTGTGGAGCAGAATTTGGATAGGTTTCAAAAAAAATTGTACACAACAAGTGGTTGCTCTTACACGCGCGCGTGTGTATGTGTCGGTCTCGGTGAATCTGCTTGCTAGCATATGAGTGTGTGTTAATACTTGTTTGTGTGTGTGTGTCTAACCCCTGTGCATCAGTCCCAGCAGGAGAAGATTGACAGTATAGAGGACAACGTCAACACAGCCGCTGCCAACGTGGAGGAGGGGACCAAGAGCCTGGGGAAGGTGTGTGTGTGTGTGCGTGTTATAGTGTGTGTGTGTGCATGTTATTGTGTGTGTGTGTGTGTGTGTGTATGTGTGTGCGTGCGTGCGGGTGGTGTTTGGGAGATGGGAAGATCGATGGCACTTTGCCTCCCAGCCATTCCACAGCGTTTGTCCCTATTGATCTGTTCGAATACGGAGGAAAGCTGCAATTAAGGAAATAGAGAGAAGTGGAGGGGAGAGAGGCAGGATAAGAGGGGTGACAAGAGATGGTCTATGTGTTTGCACGTGTGTGTGTGTGTGTGTTTGTGCGTAGCATTAAGAAGAGGTTTAAGTGATTGTTTAATAGTTTTTCAGGAGCAGCATTGTCAGCTTAGCACGTCCTTACACCACTCTGCACTGAGTGTAACTCAGAAGACGACTCAGTGCCCTTCACACATATTACACACTTGAAATGTCGAACGTTTTGTGTGTAATACCCAGAATGAATCACCTGGTTTTTTTGGCAAACAACAACATGACAAAAGTGAACAGTCCTGCTTCTCAGTACGGATTTTTCTGACTTTACTTTTAGTTTGAGATAAAAGCTTGAATATAAGAAGTTGTCTGCGTTGATCTTTCTTTTGATGGCACTGTGGAGTAATTAGACTCTAATTACCAACACTCACAGATGGCGATGACACAGTCACACCTGTAAATGCTAACAAACTAAAAAAAGAAACAGTCCTCTGTCATGGCTGTCATTTCCTCTTTTTCCTCTAGTAGTATCTACTTACTTTTGAGTTTTCTGCCAGCACCAACATAAAATCAAGGTACTTTTCTTTTGTTGAGGTCATTATAATGAAAAAATATGTTACACCAACCAGTATCACCACTCTTAACATTACACATAGCTAACATTGCTCAGTAGTCTGCAGACTAGCTCAGCTTAAACAAATGGTCAGAACAATGAAACTAGTCACGGCCAGGTGTAGCCAACAAAAAATATTGTGTCATTTTATTTTATTTTTCAGTTAATAAAATTTTAAAATTGCAAGAAAATTGCTATGAGATGATCCAGACCAGAGCCCAATGTTATCTTTAAATTTGTTTTAGCAGCATGATCAGGGATATTCAATTAACAGCAAACGTAGCATTTGAGAAGCAGAAATCAGGCAGTGATTGGGATTTATTTTCCTTAAACCAAAGTTGAATTGAAATGTTGAATCAACGCAGCAAAATTTTCTGAGCTCTATACCAACATCTGTGCATAGAGACTGATTAGGGGAAGAAAGAAAACTGGAGAAATATGAACAAAACACTGTGTGGCTATGTTAAAAAGTCTGGACGCACTGACCTTTTTAACTATTTGAACTTTATTAATAAAGCATTCTTTGTAAATGGTTTCTTGAAAAATAAATGGACCTAAATAGAAAGGAATGCTGGCCTCTCAGTAAGGTCACAGGTAGATGGGAGTGGGCCACACATTACGGGAGGGGGGTGTGGAGAGATAAAGCAGATGAGAAGGATGTCAGATGTTTTGACATCTTTGAAAGCTTGTAATCTGTCATCAGGTCAAACGGCATTACACACACGGACACGGACACAGACACAGACTCATAGTCCCGCAACACCCACACTTCCTCCACCCTCGACAACCTGTACCCAGAGTCCTTTTAACTCAGCTCAGATGAAATTAAAATTCCCTCAGCTGCCACAGGGGTGGGAACAAGTGATGCCAGCTTTTGAACTAGATTAATTTAATGGTGAAGTGTTAATCAAGTGTGTGTATGTATGTGTGTGTGTGTGTGTGTGTGTGCGTGCGTGTGTGCGCGCGCAAGGGAGGATGGTCAGGGAATCAGTCATTAATTGCCATCAGCAAAGAGCACCTTCCACTCTGATGATAACAGTGGTAATAACACACACAGGCTGCATCTCTCTGATTTTTTTTCCTAAATGGAGATAATGAAAATGCTTTGATGCAGCTGTGGAAGTGACGGTTTACGTTTACACATGCGGGACTGTTTGTGTGTGGGGTTTTTTTTTTTTTTTTAATTTCTTCCTCCTTCTGTGAGTTGATGTGTGATCATGAAAGACTCATCCAAACTCTATCGCTGACTGTCTTGAAGCCACAAAGTACTAATGCCACCAAAGGGGTGTGCGTGCGTGTTAAATTAAACTACATTTCTCTTTTCTTTTTTCTGTCTCTCCAGGCGGTTGGCTACAAGTTGGCGGTGTTACCGGTTGCTGGGGCACTGCTGGGCGGTGTATTAGGAGGCCCACTTGGCCTGCTGGCTGGGTTCAAAGCTGCAGGGGTGGCTGCTGCTCTGGGAGGCGGCGCCCTGGGGTTTGCTGGTGGTAACATGGTCCAGAAACACCGCCAAGCCAAAGCGGATCTACAGATGAAACAGCTGACGGCACCACCCGATGAACCAGAGGAAAGGAAGGACAAATGACCCACCGGCCCTGGCTATTCCTCTGACCTCACTGACAGTCTTGTATTGACTGACAAATCAACACCTCTTGGGTTGTTGAGCTTCAAAGAGACCTGAATGTTGGGCGCTCGCATTAAGCATTGCCGTTACCAAGCACTGTGTAAAATAATTATGTAATAACAGCCTTAAGAGTCAGGCATACTGATGTTCCAGGGTGGGTATAATTTTATACACTTTTTTTTTTTCTGTTCTCAACACAGCACCGCAGTTATTTATACTACAGTTTTTTTTTGTGTGTGTTGTTGACAGTTGAGCACACCTCTTTACTAAAAATGTTTGGCACTAAAATCAAATTGTGAGATTCTACCAATAATGTGAGCACAATTAATCCATGTTCCTTAGACTTATTTCCAGGGTGTTCCAGTTTACCAGTAGCTATGCCTCAGAGTTGTTTTATGCAGAACGTAATGCGAACAGCTTTGTGTAAATTTAAGTGATTATGTTTTTATAAATGATATTGATGCAGAAAAAATCCTGTCTATATCACTTCAGGGAATGAAGTGACGAATTATTCTGCTGATGCCAAATAAAACCTTTTTCAACACCAGTTTCTTTCATTGGATAAACGGGAAAAAAATGACAAATTAATTTCAATGAATTTCAGAGAAAAGGCAACAGACAACATCCTGTAAAATGATTTTTAATTTACTTTTTTTAAAACTCTTCTTCTCCTCTGAGATGACAAGATTTGAGAAATGGCATCACACTCCCCCTGTTGGTCTGTATGTGGGCTGATATGTCATTATGCAGGTATCTGTTGGCCTCTGTGGGAAGGGCAGGGTGTGCAGTACAAACTTAGCAATGGGTCCCCGTATTCAAGAACTCCATTTAATGGATTCTGAAGGATCTAGTACCAAAACCTTGTACACATATAAAGACACAAAACCAGTTTAAAGAGAACTTGTATAAAGTGGCAGACTAAATTTCCACCATTCATCATGTGGGTTTTCCCCTCTCGTCTTTCGGCCTTTTTACTTTAGCATTGGGAAAGTCTTTTCTCCCCCTGCATGATGACACATTTAACATATGACAGCAAAAATAACAGCCATCATGTTTAAAGTACAGCATTTCAAAAAGGCGGCTTCTTTCCTTTTGACTCCCAGGAACACAACTCAGAGGTGTCACTGCCATACCAAGTCCATTAAAAGTACCCAGCCCACCTCTGACCTTTATATTTCACCATACATGTCTACGGATTTAATTAGGCTTTTAGACAATAGAATAAGCCTTTAACTTAAAAGTCGAATTAGATTTCTACCAAAGGATCTTATAACCAAATTTCTGACTGCAGGAGGATTATCAGCACCTTCAGATGCTTTAGAGGGCCTCAGCTGGACAGGTCTGCGAAGTAATCATATCCTTCATAACGATTCTTATTTGGCAGCAGTTCCAGCTTCATGTGGATAGCTTCCCACACCCTTTTGTTTTGCTTGGTCAAATTACAAAAGAAAATGTCATGTTCCTGTTAATCTGGCTTTGTGGTGGGTTTTTCTTTTTTCCTTTGAAAGATATAACATAGCTGAAGTGTTTTCTGTAAAGTATTTCTCTTTGCAGCATGCATTTGACCTTCTCTACTATCACACGCTGCTGCAGAGAAGCCTCCACACAGCATGATGCTGCTGCCACCACCAGGCTTCACGGAGGGGATGATGGTGCGTTTCTGGTGCTGTTCTGTGCAAGGCCTATACAAAACAATTTGGTATGACATCCTTTTGATTGGTGGTAGAGAGAAAAAAAAACAACCTAATTACATCCACTGTGGCACAATATTGTAAGAAAAAGTAGAACATAAAATTATCCCAAGGATTTTTTTTTCTTTCATAAGAACAGTTAGGGACATCATAATCAATAACCATGGTACCACTTGTACCAGGGAGAGAAGAGGTGCATCTCAATAGGCTGGAGTAGCTCAGTCTCTTTATCTTCAAGCCATTATTTGAAGTTATGCTACCCCTAACAAATATTCCTCTATTCCTTCTGTGTGTGTAGAAGATATGGAGATAAAGCTACTTCAAACAGGCATACAGTTATAACTTGTGCTATACAAATGAGTTACACTAGAGTTGGTCATATTGAGATGCAGCCATGAGGTCAGTGAGACTAAACAAGCATCTCCTATCAGACAGGCTGAATTGGACTACCCACAGATAAGAACCGCACAACTGGAGTGAGTGAGGGATCTGTCCTGGTTTTTTTCCCTACCAAAAAAAAAAGAAAGAAAGCAGGTTGATAAAAATGAATAAAATAAAGAAAACTCTGCATTTAATTTAGACCAACATTGAGAGTCCAATGTAGCACAGACATATTTACAACCTCCAAAAAATAAAAGTAAAAACACTTCTATTGATGTCCCAATGCCCTCAGCCCCCTGCCCACACTCATTGTTCTTCTTCAACCCCCCCTCCTTTTAATTCAAAATAAAAATTGTATGTGAAAGTGTTATGAAAATATAGGTTAGCCCAACATGGTTGTGTCATGGACTGCGCACTTGTCCTCCTCCTGTTCTTCTTTTCTCCTCCTCCTCATCTGTTTTTTTTTCTTCTTCTTCAGTAAGGGTGTTGGGTGTTGCTGTTCTGTCCCACTGGCCTGTCCCAACCCTAACCCCCTCCCTGACCCCGGGGCGTGGCATTGAGTCACAGGATCACTGGAAGGCCATTAAGGTCACAGCTCGTCACGGTCTCGTCTGAGGATGGTGTAGCGTGTCTCGCTGGGTGCCAGCTTCTGGAACGAGCTGTTCGGAGGACTGCTGGCTGCTTCTCCAACTGTCTCCTCCTGAGAGCAGAAGCCGAATTAGAAAGGAAAAAAAAAAAAAAAGGGCCTTTCGGGTGACTTTGCTAGTGCTGCTAACTAACCTGTCCAGGTGTGCTGTCCGTGGGGTCAGGACCGTGGTGGAACTCTCTGTGAAGCTTACCAGAGTGAAGGTCCAAAACAAACTGCCTCAGTTTGCCAGGAAGACTAGAAAGACAGAAACATGTTAGACATCAACCAATTTTTATGCAATTTGAGGTTTGTACAAGTTGTTTCTTGTGCATTCATGCATTCCTTCACACAATCTTCAACACTGAAAAGAGAACTGCTTCAACTACAGAGTCGGTCAGAATCAACCACTGATATGAGACGCGGCAGCAGAAGACATGAGTCCCTGCGGACATGTCATCAAGCAGCATTAATCCATATCCATGGGCCCTGTAAAGTCTTCCTATTAACGACAGATCATAAACTGTTGTCATGTCACACAGGCAGCGCTGATCCCCAGTCACAGTGCAGCCAGTGCGCGCGTGCGCACACACACACAGACATTTTATTTTTTATATACACACATATACATAGATACATATACATATATGTGTATATATGTGTGTGTATATGTGTGTGTGTATATATATACACACACACACACACACATATATACACACACACACACACACACAAACACACACACACACACTGTGCTAATGTAATTACAAGCTGTGTGCCACATGCAGTGGTGATGTGATGCAATTAGGCTGTGGAGGGCTGGTCAGTCCTCAGGGCTTCTGTCTATCTGATCAAGCTCTGATGGGCGGGGCGGGGTGCGGGGGGCACACAATAAATAAGATTAAATTAGATTAGACTGGATTAGTTTAGCACTTATTGCACGTGCCAAATCATGTCACATTAGCTCCAGTGTCCTGGCCCATTCATAAAGGACAGATTTGAGAAGGTGTGACATTTCTCTGGTGTCGAGCGCACAGAGGATTATGGTGTGTGTGTGTAGGTGTAACAAAATTTATTGTATGAAGAGGTCTCATTATGAACAAATTAACATTATAACACTACAGGCAAATGTTATATAATTTCACTTATCAGTATCCAGCAATGATTCCTCAAAACATCTGAAAGAATGCTGATTACAAAACTGACTGAATACAAGAATGATTCATTTGTAAATGACAAGTGCAGTCATGGTCAGGTTTCATTTATAGCTGGCTCTTTTTTGTATGAAAACAATAATGAACTTTTTTTTTTTTAAACTTGCATATATTGGAACAAAGATGAGGACGTGGTGGTGTCACAAAGTAAATTCATTTACTGATATAAAGACACAGTTTTATCATTTATCAGTTCAAATCAGGATCACTGTACATATAGAAGTGAGAGGTCATACTTACGTGAGGTCTTTAAAGTCGGGGAAGACATACATGTGTCTAAATGAGTCTATGGCGATGACAGGACAGTCAGCTGGAGTTTTCTGGATATGGAGCAGAGGATGGCGGAATTTATCGCAGTCCGCGTGAAGGAAGTTTATTGACCCTGAGAAGGAAACACCAGCGTCATCAACACTACATCTGTATACAAGGTTGTGTGGCACATACACTATATTGGCAGAAGTACTGGGCTGCCTACACATTACACCTACAGGTCAGCCATGGAAACCCATGCCATGACACTCCTAGCGCACAGCTTTAGTTGCTATGGTCCCTAAAAGCTTTCATTTTGCAATAATACCACTTGGAGCTGATCATGGAATATCTATAAAAGAAGAAATTCATTGTCCTTTTGCAATGGCTGCAACTAATTACAGTTACACACTCAAATTCAGTGAGCTCTTTAGAGCGAACCATTCTTTCAAAAGTGTTTACAAAAGCAGATGCATGGCTCGGTGCTCAATTTTATACACTTGCAGCAAGAGAACTGAAAACACCTCAATTCAAAGATTAAGAGGTATGGCCCAATACTTTTGTCCATATAGCATAAAAAGAAAAAAAGACTTCCGTGACAGGTACAAAATGCCACAAGTGCACATACTCACCTTTCTCACTGATGAGCTGGCGAGCCACTTCATGTTGGAACTTCTCTAAGCTCTCAGCATCTTCTTTAAGATGGAACAAAATGAGGAAAGGGATTCCTTCTTCAGTCAGCTCCTAGAAAACAAATACACACATGCAGTGTCAAAGACAGGGTCAGGTCTTTTTATGCCTCAGCAGATGGATTACCCACAGACTCTACAACAACCCTCCTGCTTTTCAGTAAAAATATATACACATACATCCCGCCGAGCCAAGGTGGAGGTATTTTTTTCCACAAACATGTTGTGTTCATCAGCAAGGTATACAAACACTAGAAGGTCAAATTTCATGAAACTTTAACATGGATCCAGACTGCATTCTCACTAGACAGACATCTAATAGACAGTAACAACGAAAAAAAACCAAACATACTTATGGCTTTACATGCAATGAAGGTAACAAACCTCTCCATTTTCAAAGGTGATCTCTCTAACCAGAGGCACACACTTGTCCTGGACCCAAGCGTAGGTCAGGTCAAAGTTGGTGAGTGAGCCGAGGTAAACCATGTCAGGAACGCTCTCGCCCACAGGTTTGTAGATCACATTGTCTCCACTGAAGCGCTCAGACTTAGATACCTCGCTGCAAAAGTGAAGTTTAAGGACATAAACATAAAATAAGCCACTGAAATGATGGACAATGTGCAGAACTTAAGATGGTGTTGTGTCTCACCCGAAAGCAGCTAAGAATGTGCAGTCATCTCGAAGGATGCTGCTAACTTTCTCAAATGTGCGATAGTTCTCAGAGTCCTTGTTTTCAAAGTAACCAATGATGTTTCTCTTGCTCCTCTGTTGACCAAAAAAAAAAGTGTTAAACGAATAGTATTTAATTATATGGAAATTAATAGAACTGTATTTGCCACTTACATCTACAGAATTAACCTCCTCCAATGAGTGCAACTCTTTCACTGGGTCGACCTGCTGTTGGCGGATGAAGTCAGCAATGGCCGTCACTGACCTCTGACCCCTGTACTCCCTCTTCATCATCATCCCATTGCGGAACAACTTCAGTGTTGGATACTTGGTGATGCGGTAGCGCTGAGCTATGTCCGCTACACTCAGAGGGGAAAAAGAAGTTAAGCAAAGAAAGAAATCAATTGATGAAGAGCAAGAAGCAGAGTAAAAACACATGGGGATGGGTGGATGGGGAGCAGAGCGACGACAGAGACGGCAGTTAAACCTCAGTCTGAAAACACTGCCTTCAGTCAGCTCTGAGCTCTGATCTCCCACATGAAAGCAGCCCCCCCACCAAGAGTAAATATTCTTTCTGCACACACTGAATGTGTGTGTGTGTGTGTGTGTGTGTGTGTGTGTGTGTGTGTGTGTGTGTGTGTGTGTGTGTGTGGCAGGTGTCAATCTCCCAGCAGGTGGTCTCTAAGCCTTCGGTCTTCACAGGAAGCAGCAGTTTTGTCATTAGCCTTCAAACAGTTTGCAGGTCATCAATAATTCCCTTTAATTTGCTTTATCTCAAAAGGCTGAGGCTGGTGGTTTATGTGGCTGTGCTTTGGTGTGCCGGGCATCTATGTGTACATATGTGCATCAAGTATAGTTAGAGTGTAAGCGAGTCTGTGTGTGTGTGTGTGTGTGTATGCCTTTTTGTTTCCTGTACACAGAATGATGGCGTTAGATGTTTAAGGTATTAGCTTACTAATAACAAGAACCAGTGCATCCATTTTCATGGTATAGGTACAAACAAATAATCAGTAAATACTCACAATGTTGGTCACAGTCGACGCGAGCAAACACCACCTGCTTTGTATCAGGGAACTCCTCCCTCACTATGTTAGATGCCTCCTCAAAAATTGGATGGAGCATTTGACTAAATCTACACCTGTGGAATGATTAGGAAAAATCTGAGGGCTTCCCATGATTTTCTTTATTCCCACTTTAGTTGTAGGATTTAACTATGCCATAATAACAGAAAGGCATTACATAAAAAAATCCTTTAAAAATAAATGAGATTTGAATGTGTGGCAAAGGTGCATGACTTCAGCAAAACACTGGCATTATGATGAGGGGTCCACTGACTGTAGGAGAGAAATAACACACTTACCAGTCTGCATAAAAATTCACTAATGCCACCCCAGCATTATCTGCAAGGAAACACAAACAGGAAAGACATGTAAGCCTCTATGCATTACTTCATGTACTAATGAAAGTATGTGCAGCTAGTAAAATTAATTAAGAAACCAAATTAAATGTGAACCCCATCACTTTTCTGTGACTGAAGTAAGAACACAAAACAAGCAAGCATTTAGAGAACAATTTAGTAACAGAAAAATGAAACGTTATTTAATGAAAAATGAAATGAGGAGCCGAGGAATATCAAACACCACGCTTAACAGTGGCGAACCACTTACTTTCAGGTCATCTGAGAATTTTAGTAAACACATCTAGAGATTAGTAAAAGATGTGACCGTGCTGCTGTGCAAAAACAGTGTCGACAGTAAGATGAGATGTTTGGAAGACATTTAAGAAAAAAAAAGAAATGCACTGCTGCTTCACATCTCAGAAGATTTAAGATGTAAAACCAACAATCAAGATTTTCCTTGGCTACCAATTTTCTGATATAAATACACTTATTTACTTTATTGTCTATAATTAAATAACCAGAAGCAAGGAAAAAAATCAGCCGATTTTCAGTTACACTGATGGCTTGAACTTGTGTAGATACAAGGATGGCATCAAGCTTCTCAAAATCATTTTGAGAAGCTTGATTCTGAAGAATAAAGTGTGACGTCTTACTTAGGACATCATCAATGTTGCCCGAGTCCAGACTGATGATTTCTGCCTGTCCAGGAGTAGAGAGGCCCATCACCTACAGACCCACAGGGAAAAGATAGATTACCAATTACAACTTAAAACACACACATGCTGGGTAAGACAGCTACATCTGCATCAGTGTGTTAGGACTAGGGATGGATATTGATAAGATTTTGTTGATGTCATAGGTCATATTCTTTATTAATTCCCTTACTGATGCCTGATCGATGTTCTGCATGGAAAACAAGTAGGGAAAAAAAAGCTTGGATGTGACCCAGGTAAGCAAAAGCTCCACATCCAAATCATTCCAGCATCAATAAAAAAAATATTGATAAGTTTGGAGCCGTATGATTTCAATGATCTGGAAGCTCAACTGGAACAGATTTTCAATTCCTATACCTAATGAGGATGAGGATGAAGATGTCTGTAAATACTCATGATCTAACACACTAAGATGCTGCTTCACACAATCCAAATACCTGAGAACACTGACAGCCAACAGGTTAAGTTTCCAGTCACGCGCAGAATACGTGCACTGATCTGGAGAGCAGCTGGGCCAAGCCAATCAGTTAGCATGTACTAATGGCTGCCAAAGCAAATATGTGTGGCACCACATTTCTAAGTTCCCAGCTGACTAAGTGATTGTGTTTTTTCCTGAGTAATGATGACCATGATTGGGACCCTGTAGTTGGAGAATTTTCAGAGTGGCGTAACGTGTCCATCTAAAACTGACTACAACCATCTCTCAAGCAACCATCCCACTTCAAGCTCACCATTGAGCTTCAGGTGGATGCTGTATGTAAAAAAAGCTCACCAGTATATGTACTTTTACTGGAAACGTCAAAGTGTTTATGTATGAGTCGCTAAACCTCAAACAGACTGAAAAATACAGCCAAACTGTGCAGCTAAATTGCAGGTATGACCTTGATTGACCTTTCTTAACTGTATAGGGTTAGGATGTTGAAGAAGGCCCAGCCAGTACTTGACGACCTTTGCCACCCTCTGTGTAAGACGTTCAAAGTGCTACCATCTGGCTGCAGATGCAGTATGTCAGCATGTATGTCGGACAAAAATTAAAAACTCATCTGTTCCAGCTGTCATTAGTCTTCTAAATAACACAGTGTGATTTTAATGTTGTTTACAGGCTGGCTTTTAGTATGTTGTATTTATTTTTTAATTAATAACTGTTTGTTTGGTTATCTCTACCAGCAGTACAACAAATTATCCCTAGGGGAAAGTAAAGATCTGTGACACTGGATCATTAACAAACAACTTTCCCAGTTCCTTCCATGTGTCCCAGGAAAGCTAAGAGGGAGTGCAATCTTTCCTTTGTTTCTTGTTCCTGGGACTGCCCAGGATCCTCTCCCACTATTCCTGGTACTGGGCTAAATATACAGTGCACATTCCCACCTTTGGCCTGCTCTTGAATCCAGAGCTCTTGGGATTTTTCCACACATGAACTCCGGAAAATGTCGAGAGAGTTGTGTGGGGACATCAGTTGTCCTTTCTCACATGTAGCACATAGCAATATTTACTGCACATCAACTTACTACAGGATTTTTTTTCATAAAGTTTAAGCTTGTGAGCAGCCTGGAGTAAAGCAGAGAGGACAGAAGATGACTACTCGCTAGCTAAAAAATTAACTGGATTATTATCTGCTCTAATCAGTGCAACTAGACATCACAGAGACTGTGCACTGGGAGATCACATGCATCTCCTTTGTGTAATGTCTACGAAAATGCAAGGCATCAGTACGAGCCTCAAAGTGGCCTTGGATTTCTGAGTAAACTATTTTTTTTAATTGAGTAAAGTTCACATGGAACACAGAAAATATTTTACAACAGCACTACTTTTCAGTAATCATCCCCACATATTATCCAGATATTGAGCATATGTTACACTAAAAATACTTTGCGTAGTGTTTAAATAATCCCACAAATATATGACAAAAATCAGGATCAATGCACTACATTGCTGGAGTGTGTACCTAATAAAGATCTTTGGTAGCTATTAAACCACTACTCAGAAACATTACATTAAGAACTATTTTTTGTTATGTTTATGCATTTATTAAGTGAAGAGTCACTTCCTTGATAAAGCCTCAAAACAGTTATTTTGTTTTGTTTGTTGGTTGGCTTTTTATTTTCATGGATCAATAGAGTGAAAAAAATGTGTCAACTTCCATTTCTTCCTTTGCATTGAGCCCAAATACTTCAAACTATCATGTAGCACATCAAAATAATTTTCAAAGACTGTGCTCATTACAAACAATCATTTGTTTCAATCTGTCATACAAACATCCCATTGTTGTCAAATATTTGACTACAATTAGAGGAGAACATGGGCTGGAACTATAGTATGTGTAATGCTACATAACTGGATTACAGTGAAATTCCAGGTCTCACCTTGGAAGGGTGCAGAACAGGTTTCTGAGATTGCGTGGAGGTTTCTTTTACACATTACATGACTCATTTTGTGATAAATGTCAAAACATTTCAAATGTACAAGAGCACTGTCACATGGGGAATTTTACTTTTACTTTGTGGAAAATGGGAAGAGGAACACACATGCAAATATAAAAAGAAAGGGCAGCCTGGGTGACCTGTTAAGAAAGGAGTCTACTTTTAATATTGCAAATGTCACGACAGAGGACAGTTTCATTAAACATTTCCTCTCTTTTACCAACTTATTTCATCAAGGCTGTTACTCTAGATGATCAACCTTACAGCCACTGTAGTCAAAGCATAATATTACAACACACTGTCTAGTTATCGGTTATCATCTTTGCTGACTTAAGATCCTCTTTAAACAGGATACATGAAGGTTGGCCAGTTCTGAGGATGGCAACAAACTAGAGTGACACAGCCAGAGCAGCCTTAATGTTTGCTCACACCCAAACCAACTTCACAGTCTTATTTAGTTAAGAAATAAAATAAAAACAATCCTAAAAGAAAAATAGGGCTACAAACAACTGACTTATTCTATTATTAAAATTGTGTATGTCTTGTGTATGTGTATGTCTAGATTAATATCTAACCAGTGAAATGCTAAAATGATCATTTATAGTCATTTGTGACAAAGAAATGAAACACACTTCAGTGTTTTGCCTATTCATTTACTACAGTGATTCCAAACCTGTTTTGTTGCACACATGTAGGCCATTATATTCAGCTAAATACACTTTATGGACAAAAGTATCAAGTGACACCTCAGGTGTTTTCAGTCACATGGGCACGGGTGTATGTCAATCACCTAGCCATGTAGTCTGCCTTTACAATCATTTGTGAATGTGTTGTTTTAAAGAGCTGAATTAATTCAAGCATGGTACTGTAATAAGATCCCACTGCTTCACTTTATGAAATTTCCTCCTAGATATTCCACAATTGTGGCATTATTGCAAAGGGGAATTACATCATCTTAGACCACATAAAGTTACTGAGTGGGGTTGCCATTTCGAGGCACACAGACGCCCACACTTTGCTGACTCAATAACATCAGCACGAAACCTGTGCTCCAGGAGCTTCATGGCATGGCAGCTCCTGTAGGTGTAATGTGTACGTACATGACCCAGTACTTTTGAACACATAGTGTATGTGCCATACAACCCTGTACAAAGATATGGTGTTGATCATGATGTTGGTGTTTCCTCGCATGGTCAATAGACTTCCTTCATGCAGGTTGCAATAAGTTCTGCCATCTTCTGCTCCATATCCAGAAAACTCCAGCTGACTGTCCCATCATTGCCACAGACTCATTCAGACACATGCACGTCTTCCCCAAGTTTTAATAGGCAAAAATATAGGTTTATATTTACCTTATCGTGTATGTAACTAGTTTTTCCATTACCAATGGATATGCACCCAATTTAAAAACAACTTTTCCCCCAAAATTATCACTATTAAGACACATTTTAATTCACCTTAGTACTTCCACTTAGTTATATTAATTTAGCCAAGATTCAACTTTTTCTCTCCATCTGTTAATTTTGCTTACTTGTAACTGCTAGTCTAAGTATTTCATGCTACCTAGCAGCTTTCTGTTTTAAATTCAAACTGTGATGTCTTTATTTAGCTAAACTAATCATCCTTCTGTGGACCCTTTAGAAACTACTGCAGTACCAAACAGCCAGCTTTAAAACTTCTCATTCGCTTTGCAAATACAAATCATGAGAAACGGTAACGGTGGCCTCAAAGCAGGCCCAGATGCAGACTCATATGAGACGCCACAGTCGCTGTGGTTGAACCTGTGAAAACGCCGCTCTGAAGCTCACATACAAGTTTTAAGTTTTCACTTCAGGCCACACTGTGCTCTAGCTAGTTCCGGGTTGTCAACCAATGAGAATGAGCCACAACAGAGGAATTCACCAACCGGCGAGCTTCATTCAGAGTCGCATACAGAAACACGAAGAGTCCCACATTAACTTCAACACATATTAAAGACGGTCAAACGCAGCAGACATAACCTTTCTGCACAAAAAAGCTTTAATTAACCATACTAGCAGTTAGCAATTATCTAACTGCTGTCACCGTATGGTAGCGCCTAATGCTGCTGGATGCACTCCTCATCCTCAACAAAGTTACCTGCACCCAAACTCCAGCTTTTAATAATTAAAGATTCCGCAGCTCGTATACATACTATGAATTACAGCTGGTTGTAATAGTGTAGCTAGCGCTTTTCAACTCTACCGGCTGCAGTGCAGCCGGATAACTTGACCAGCTATGGGAGTTGCAGGAGGAAACACAGCCCAAAGGCCTCCTCTATGAACCTGCTAAACATCTGCACTACCAGCAGCCTGCTCACTGGTCACATCAGCCACTTTAGAAGCCACGTCCCATGCCAGCAAAGCCTCATCCATTAGCTAGCAGCTAACTAACCAGCGACAATTACTGAGCTAAACTTAGCTGTAGACGCTACCAGCAGCCTGCGGTTGCAGTGTAGAATCCACGGCTTACATACGGACACTTACCAGCAGTATAGCCGTGACGAAGCGGACATCCACAGAGGGGAGTATTGCTAACAGTTTCATGGTATGGTGCATTTATTAGAGGTGGTGGTGTTGAGTCTTCCCAGTCTGTCTCGACGCCGCTCTTCTAACTGCAGCAGGAAGCCGACGGCGAACCAATCTCACGGTGACCACGGAAACGCGAGCGACACTTCCTAGTAGTCGCTAGGCTTTGTGGGTAATGTAGTTTTTCTGGTGTCGTCAAAAGGCTAACTTGAACGACGAGAGAACTCAAATTATGGCGATTTGTTGTTTTACGATGCTAACGGGATTTGTAGTATTTTGTCAGCACAGACAGTGGCGATTCAACGGGACGTCTTGGAAGAAAACTTTTCCAAGATTTTCATCCAAACGGAAAGTAAGCTAAACGGTAAATATGACGCCGACGAAGATGAGTGAGGTGAACACTTTATCAAAATGCTGTGGCATGAGCTTTTTACTGAGGAGTTCCATTGTCACACACTTTTTCTCTGGACTTCTTCAGTACGATTATGAATAACTGATTTCTCTGAACGGGATAGAGTTGCATCATTATGGCTGAGTTTTTTGCAATACTCGCTCGTTCACCATCTAGCTATGTGTTTTATGTTTTCCAACTAAAACATACTTGGGTGCACAAATCCTTTTTTAAAAAAAAAAAATTTAGTTAACGACTCTGATTCACAGCTCCCCAAAACCTCTGCAAAGGTTCTCCATAAAAAAGGAAAGAGGAAAAAAGGCATTTATGGTTAATTGCTGGTTTTTAAATCACTATTTAACAACTCAGAGCTATAACTATATAAACAATCTGTTACTCTCAGACATGTCTCCCCTGCCTGTAATCAGTACAGTGTTATCCTGGCAGTTATTTGTTTGAACAGGTGGGCTGATCTCAGTATGTGAGTGAGCCTCTTTCTCTGCCCTGGCAGGAGCCAGGATCAGGGCAGGTAGGGGACCTGGATGCGCATTCAGACCGACTGAGGATGCTCTGAACTGGGAAACATCTGCTGAAGTGTCCCCCTTAACGCAGATATGGTAAGTCTCCTAGCACTGAGTGCAGCTAGCCAGGTCTAATTTGATGCATAAATCCCTGAAGTTTTTTTTTCTTGTCCCCCCTGAACTCGTGGTCTTTAAATCTCTCTCAAGAATCAAGATGGTGTGCAACAAAGCTAACTGTGTGTGTGTGTGTGTGTGTGTGTGTGTGTGTGTGTGTGTGTGTGTGTGTGTGCAGCAACAACCTAATTGTTAAGAAGATTAAGGTGGAATGTTGAATTGAATCCCAGCATTAATATTTTATGTGCTAAAGCTGTCCATAGGGGGTTCACAGTGTGTGAGCAACTCACAGATGGAGTGAGGAGGATTTCTCAGTGATGACGAGGAGGAGCTCAATATCATTTAGTTATCAGTGCCTATATATATATATATATATATATATATATATATATATATATATGAGAGAGAGAGAGAGAGAGAGAGAGAGAGTTATGAGAGTTATGAGGTATGATAAATCCTTTGAAAGCTGTCTTTATTGGGTTTGTTTGCTTATAGACAATTTATTAATGTAAAGTCAAGTTGGAAAAAAGCCCTGAAGAGCAAAAAAATTACTGTTGTTTTAATTTTACCAAGCATATTATATGCTATTTCACTTATAGTATACTTGCTAAATCAAAAACTTCATGTAAGAGCAAAAAAAAAAAAAAGATGATTGAAAGCTTTAGAATTTGATGACAGTAAAGTTCATAACTAGATAGGGGGTACTAGAATAACAATACAGAACAGCTGGACATTGGGACAACTTTTATGTAATTTAATTTATAGACCCGAGTATGCATATGTGTGTGTGTGTGTGTGTGACCGTGTGTGTGTGTGTGTATATATATATATATATATATATATATATATAACACACACACACGTACATGCATAGAGAGAGAGAGAGAGAAAGAGGGTTATGAGAGTTATGAGGTATGATAAATCCTTTGAAAGCTGTCTTTATTTGTTTGCTTATAGACAATTTAATAATGTGAATTCAAGTTGGAAAAAAGCCCTGAAGAGCAAAAAAATTACTGTTGTTTTAATTTTACCAAGCATATTATATGCTATTTCACTTATAGTATACTTGCTAAATCAAAAACTTCATGTAAGAGCAAAAAAAAAAAAAGATGATTGAAAGCTTGTATATATGTCTATATATGTGTGTGTGTGTGTGTGTGTATATATATATATATATATATATATATATATATATATATATATATATGAAGTCACATGAAAAAGAAAGTGTTTCTTCTTTCAATTCTGAGGTTTTTACATATCAGAACATTAAAAAAATCTTATGGTCCTCACCAGCAACACAGAACATTTTACACTATTATTTGTTATTTGTTTAACAAAAAGTAAGCCAAAATGCAAACGCAGTGTGTAAAAAACTAAGTACACCCTTATTGCTTCCATAGGAATTAAGTAGGTAATGAGTAGCCAGATGCAGATGATCAAACGACTGAGAAAATGACTGGTTGGTTTGGAAGGGTTGCCAGGTGAAAGTCTTTTGTCTTTAAAAAGAACATGGCAGCATGGCTTAGATTTGTAGAGTTGCATCTGAACAAATCACAAGACTTCTGGAACAATGCCCTTTGGACAGATGAGAATTATGTGGAGATGTTTGACCATAATGCACAGCGCCACATTTGATGAAAACCAAACACAACATATCAGTATAAACACCTCATACCAAATGTCAAACACGGCAGTGGAGGAGTGATAATCTGGGCTTGTTTTGCAGCCACAGGACGTGGGCCCCCTGCGGTCAACCATGAACTTGTCTGTATACCGAAGTATTCTAGAGTTAAATGTGAGGCCATCTGTCTAACAAAATTGGCCAAAATTGGGTCATGTAGCAGGACAATAATCCCAAGCACAGCAGCAAATCTACAACAGAATAGCTGAAAAAGAAAAGACTGAAGGTGCTGCAATGGATCAGTCAAAGTCAGACCTCAACCTGATTGGCAGGACCTTAAGACAGCTGTGCCTAAACAAATGCCTGCAAACCTTAGTGAGCTGAGACAACGCTGGAAAGGAGAGTGGGCCACAATTCCTCCACAATGATGTGAGAGACTGATAAAGTCAAACAGAAAATGATTACTTCAAGTTATTGCTGCTAAAAGTGGCTCTATTTGTTAAACAAGTAATGGAATGGTGTCATGTGTTGCTGTTCATCTGAGGTTATAGTGAGGTTGAGGTTTTTTTCATTATGTCCTGATACATAAAACCTTAGAATAGAAAGAGGGTGTACTTTCTTTTTCATGTGACTGTACATCATATGAGTAAAGCTGGCTTCTGTTGATGTATTTCTTTGATTACCAGTGTCATGTTTACTGATTCAGTTTTGATTATGTAGTTGTTTGGCCAGTAACTACAGCTAGAAATGATTCCAAATACCAAGAAACAGACCTGATGTCTGTTTACTTAGTCCAGAGATGAAAATAAAAAGAACACAAAGCTGTTCGATATAAAGTGATTTGAAACCAATAAAAGTTCTGGAAACCGTAATTGGTGCTTGACTAATCACTTGAATGATATATTTAGAATAAATATTAGCAGAATGAAGTCTTCTCCCATCAGTCATGTCAAAATCAGCTGGGAAATAAGGCTATGAGATGACTAATAACATACAGCATAACAGGGTGTTTCCAGGCTCAAAGTGGACCTTTATGAGCGATTGCTCCACATATAGTTAAGACCAAGACTCTGCACTATCTTACCTGATGGAAGTCTGCATTTTCCTGTCATTTTTAAACAAAAAATTTATATAAGCTTGAGTAAATTAAACTTAATTAAAAAACAAACAAACAAACCTTAAAGGATCTCTTTTTTTTTTTTAATCATAGTCCTGGGAACTTCCTTTAGTGGAAAGGCCTAATCCACTTTGGTGGGTGCCAAATATTTTTGTATGCAGGAAAAACCTAGTGAACATGTTAGTTCTTTTCATAATCCTCATCTAAAGATGTAATTTCTCATCACACTCGCTGCAGCGTAATGCAGCACACTCTCACACCAATCCGATTTCATCTGTCCATCCGCTTTCTGTTTTGCCCTCTCCTCCGTTTTCTGCGTTCTCCATCGTTTTCCATTTCGCATTGCTCGCATTGATTTTTTTGTTTGTTTTTCCAGCTGATTATGTCCCTCTACTCTGATTCGCCGGTGGGCACATTGCTCTCTGGACTTTAATTGGACATTTAATTAGATCACAGTTTTAGTCCAATTAGACTCAGAGGTGTGGGGAAAAGAGGATGGAGGGGAGAAGAGGAAAAAGTCCCCAAGCTGGTGTCTCTGTCTTCCATCCCCCCAACCCCTTCCGTTCTCTCCCTCTCTCTCTCTGCACACTCTTTTTTTTTCTTCATCTCTCTATTTCTGTCTGCCTTGCTGTCTCTCTCTCCCCGCCCTCCTGAGGGTGGCTCATTAGTGATATAATGGGATGACACAAAACACACAGCTCCTCTAACTCTCAGAGTGTCTCAAGCAGTGGCTGAACTACACAGACAAGGTTACAGGGACTCTACTGGCAGTGTTGCAGAACTTGTCTGGTTTTTGTTTTGTTTTTTTGTTCTTGTTGCTGTCATTTCTTCCCTCCTTCTTTTTGAAGCTAAAAAGAGGCTAAGTGAAATTGTTGGCAGTCTGCCACTCAAAGCAGAATTGATCAACCCACAAATACACACACACACTCCAAACCACAAGCATTAATGACAAGCTGGTCAGAACTCTAACGACTCAGTGGAGCGCTCCAGTATTATATTATAACACTTAATGAGACTAAGATAAGCTTCAGGAGCAGCAGCAGCCGTTTACATGCCAGTCAAATTCAGGGTTATTCTACACCAGTTTTTAGCTCCCCCACGATCCTGCCCTCTTTCTCCCCTTGTCGTAGCTTTGGCGTGAAGCACAACAACACTGTTTCCCAGTGGATAAAAAACACATGGGTGAATGTAAACACACACAAAAATACACCCAGGTGAATGCAGATATGCACACACTCAGGCTAAGGTGCAAGTCTTCAGAGGGAGCAAGCCAGTCTCTGTGTCCCTCAAGCAGCCGAGTGCGCGCACACACACACACAAACACACACACACACACACACACACCGCACTTCCCTTTCTGAGTACCTCAGGAGGAAGATAGAGAACCAGGCTTTAATGTATCTTTGCCCACACACACACACTCCTTACCCTTCCACACTTCATATCTGTATCACTAATCTCTATACATATACTTTATGTGTGTGGATGTATTGGTGGAGTGTGTGAAAGACAGGTAGCAGGCAGGGGTGTTTTAGCCACAGGCGTAACTACCTGACCCCTGTGGCTGTGAGATTGACAGCTGTGGTCCCACCTAATTGCATTACTCTCCCAGGTGATTGGCTCACACCCTAGGGGCTCATTTGTCAGGATGCACTGTGGTAATGATGTAAATTAGCAGATCTATGTGTCACTCAGCCTTCTCCCCTCCTGCTGATTGGCCCTGCTGTGCCCAAGGGCTCAGCCCCCAGCTGAGGGAGGCAGCTCATTGGTCCTTAGGGAACCAGGAAGTCCCCGGGAAATAGGGCTTTACAGATTGGGCATCCCTAAAGGCTGATATTATCCTTCCTCCTACATCTATAACTGTCAGTCAAAAAAATCGAGGAACGGATCCCTGAAGCTTCTATCTTCTATCTGATACACTCACACAGAGGGGCAGGCAGATGATATAGGAGCTCATAATAGCCATGTGACGGCTAAGACGCTAAGAGGACTCTGTTCTAACTGTACAAACTGTAATAAAAATGTTTGTGTGTGTGTGTGTGTGTGTGCACGCTCTAGAAATGAAATAAAGGACACGGGCTCAGGCTCTGGCCCCCATTGCTAACCCAGCATGCCCTAGTCATGTTGTCTATCAAAAGCAGACACCTTCACAGTGACAGACGAGTAGAGAAGCATGTACACCAACATGCACACACACACATACTTTTACCTGTTTGTCTCAATAGCATCAATTGAAGCGTTAGTTACAGTGTGTGTGTCAGGAGGCAGCAGCTCATATGTTTGCAGCACTCCTGTCGTGTTTCTGAAAGGTTTCATTGGAGTGTCTAGATTCTTTGTTAAAATCTCTGCAGTTATATGAGGCAGAATATGAATAAAGACTAAATAATGTCAGCATCAGCATGAATCAATACTCATACAGATGCACAATCACTTGGTCTGGACCTCAGCCCATGATCAATGGTTTACTCTGAGTTATTGTCTTCATATTAACAAGTGGAGTGCTCCCTGAGGAACTTGTATGAATGGCTAAATGAGACCACTCCAAACCTCTCAACAGGACTTTGTGTTGTTTTTACACCCTCTTTTGTTTGGTTTCAGACGCTGCATTGCAAAAGGCTTTTTAGCCAAATTTGGATGCACTGTAGGTGTTTCCAAAACACTCAGGTCCTCATGAAACTCTAATTGCCCACTCTTGGTGATATGAATGTCCCTGACATAGATTCAGATATTGACTCGTGTCCCTCATGTTGGTGTTTGGCAAAATTATAACTTTTTTTTTTTTCCTGCATCTAAGATTATTCATAAATCAATTCATATTTTATTGTGACTGCTGGGGGCTTTCAAATAGACTTGAGAAGTGTAGAAAAAAGCTCAAAATAAATCGACAGGAGGAAGGAAGTTTGCATTGCGTGCACAATTGAAAGGAGGCATTGTGATTGTCTCAGTTTTTTTTTGTATAACAAGATTTCGACATCATAAAGCAACATTGTATTACTCATTTATAAAGTACAGCTTTGGCATCTCTGCTGTTTCTGTGTGTGTTAAGTTAAATATTTGCAGACTGTGTGTGCGTGTGCGTATGTGTCTGTGTGAGCATTTCCATGTGCATTACTGACTGGGTAATGACTTTAAATTAGAGATGTTTAGAGACGTTTGTGGTTGATTTTGGTAAAGCCCATGTAAAAACTCTCTCTCACGGAAAATCACTTCCCATGACATGGCACATGTGCCAAACACACACATTGACACACTAACACACACCTTTAAGGTGCCGCTTCTCTCCCTCCCACCCGCATTCTCACACACATAGACTTACGTTGCTATAAATGTCGTTACTAACCTGTATTAAGTCTCTGCCACTACTTGGCAGAGCGTGAGAAAGCAGGAGCATGATGGGTAATTGCCGTGCTGCACGCAGTGTCTACGGGAGCTCTCTTTATGAGGTGACCAGGGGGAGGGAGAGGGGGATGGAAGACACCGCAGCTCCCTCACTTCCCTGACCAAGAGTTTAAAAGTTTTTAAAACTGTGAATGAACTAATCACCTTGCCTTAATACTTACCAGTAATTCCCCTCAGGTATATCATTGTGAAATCTCTTTGGATGGTCATTTTTGTGTTGCATAAGATCTGTGTGTGAGACCGTTGATTAAAACATCTTGGAGAAAACTCTAATTGTGGCATAAGTTAGTGCCGCCAGCATTTGTGTTTAGGGGCAATAATTGATTTCTGTGCTGCGCTCCTCGGGGCTTGTCCCACATCTCCTACTGAACACACTCATACACACACACACACACACACACACACACAGACACACACACATGCACGTACACATACACATGCAAACACAGCAAGGCATGCTGCAGTATTAATGAGACATGAATAAGACATGAAGAGAGACCCCCCTCTTACACGCTCACACAGGGTCTCCCCCTCCCCAGCTGCTTCCTGTCTGCACGTTACCCAGCTTTCACTGGGTTCTGGTTAAGTGGGGCCAGGAAGAGATTTAACCCTCTCAGCAGGAGCAGACACACAGGTACACACAAGCGCACACATTCAAGTGTGCAGACTCGCAGCCCCTGCTGCCGGCTCACATTAGCTCCCTTATTTTGTTATCGGTCTTATGTGTTTTACTCTGTGATCGACTGGTTGTGGAGCTTCAGGTGTTTATTATCTGCCCGCAAGACAATCTATGTTTAAATTAATAATTTTATGCCCCTTTATGACTCTTATCACTGTGAGATTAGTATACAGAAAAACTGGAAACTAAATGAGCTGGAGGTGTATATGTAGACTCTGGCAAAATTAGCAGTTAACTAGAATTTCTTCTCTCATCTTGAGAATCCCTATTTTATTTAGAATATATTTATTTGTCACACCATATGATACTGTATGATACTGAATATCAAGTACTTAATTATGACCGTGTCCAGTAATATGGGGGTGTGCTTCGAGCCAAGAGAAGGGAAAGGAAACTGTCTAGACTCAGTTTAATGTCACTGTGTTAAACACTTGATAAGTAAGCTGTGTGTGTGTGTGTGTGTGTGTGTGTGTGTGTGTGTGTGTGTGTGTGTGTGTGTGTTTTGTTGCAACCCGACTTGTGACCTTCCGTCTGTTTGTGTTGCAGGCCTCAGCGACATCTAGCCCAGGACCTGCCTCTCTGGGCTCGCAGGTTCATGCAGCAGCTGTCAATGGAGATAGGAGCGCTCTCCACAAACTCATCACCGGTAAGGAGCACACGGGCAACTGGCCTCTAAATCTTAAGTTCATGAACTCCCTCAGCTACAAAGAAGAGATAGAGCGAGACACAGAAATAAAGTTTTAACATGTAGTGACATGTGGTGCTTTAAAAATCCAGCATAAATGAGAAATTTGTGACAAAAAAAATATATATAAGAATGGCAACATAATGGTTCAGGTTAACAGTGCTACAGTGCTTCCTCATGACTCCAAATTGCTCCAAATAAATTGATTTTTCTTATTTGAAAAGCAACAGCAGTTGAATTTCATTTTAAATACAAGGACACATATTATGGATATTCAAAACAATCTTGGTCTCTATTGGGACCATATTGTCTGATTTAAACCTTCACTTGTGCTTCGCGTGTGTGTAGCAGAGCCCTTGCTGAAGGACCATGAGGACCAGTTCGGCCGGACTCCCTTGATGTACTGCGTGCTGGCTGACCGCCTGGACTGTGCAGAGATTCTCCTGAAGGCCGGAGCTTCGGTCAACAAGACCGACCTCAGCCAGCGAACTGCTCTGCACCTCGCTGCACAGAAGGTATGGGTATTCACAACTATGCAGATGAACACTGGAGCGCGCACACACACTCAAATGTCATCAGTTACACATGTCAGCCCTTTTTGTATTATTACCCTGACAAAATTCATCAAGAACTATAATTGGATAGATTTATAAAATTGAAATGAATATGAAGCCAAGGTGTGATCTCATAGAGGTTAAATAAGAGAAATTTTGACAGTCCATGAGCTCCAATGGGAAGCCAGTGCCCCCTAGTGGCTGTAATTATAGCCTTAGGGCTTATTGAAGGTAATATGAACTGATTTATGGTCCTCATACACAAGCAGTGCAGCTATGAGTTCCCTTTGCACATGCTTACACATGAAGAATTATTCTGCATGGAGTGTTTCTGCTGTTCTGATGTTCTTTTCAGTTCAATCTACACTCTTAGGGACACTCAAGACAAACCATAAATGACAACACTTCCATAGTGATGAGAATAATAGGATGTGGTGCTAATGATATCTCTTTACATCTCAGTTTTGTATTGGTGGCTTCCTTTATCAGTATGTACTGATACAGGATCATCATATCACTGAAGGTAGAGGGGAGGTAATAGGTTACTGGGATCTATCTCGTAGATGGGGAGTATGTGTATGTTGGGGGATGCTAGTGATGGGAAGCCCTGTCTCTTTGACATCTGATCAATAAGTGGCTGAGACAGCGAGAGAGGCAAGGGATTACTGATCTAATTGGACTGAGAATAGGAGGACAGGAACACACACGCACACACACACACACACACACACTCTCACAGTCTGGATGCATGCTCACATGCAAGATAGATCTGTCAGTCTGTGGCTTTGTGGTCGCAGAACGGCAGATATACAAAACACCCTCGCACACGTTCACGGTCACTGCTGCTGTGTGGCCACTGTTGCACCCAGCGGCCTGCTGGTGAGAGACCAAAAGTGAGTATAAAGATGATGATGATGATGATGATGTGGAGGGGATGGCAGGCAGAGACAGAGCTGCTGTTCACTGTTTAACAGCTCATCACACACACTGAGGAGTGAGGCAGGAGGAGGGAACGAAGATGGATGACCTGTGGATTGAACCAGACGCCGCTAAAAGCCTGGGGAGTCAGTGTGTGTGGGAGTGTGTGTGACATTGTTGCTGGTTCATGACTAATGTTGAGGAGAATTGTGATTTCTGAGCTTCTTATCTGCACAGTTTGTCCTGCTTGTGTGCTGCAGGGGAACGTGCGTTTCCTGAAGCTGCTGCTGTCCAGGCGTGCTAACTGGCTGCAGAAAGATTTAGAGGAAATGACCCCACTCCACCTGGCCACCAGACACCCCTCTCCTAAAGCACTCGCCCTGCTGCTCAAGCATATCGGACCTGGAGAGGTTGACACACAGGACAAGAACAAGGTAGTGTAGTACAGCACATAAAGATCCATCTGTCTTTATAACAGTCCTCAGTCAGAAAACAGTAGATGTAGCAGCAGTTTTAAGTCATATTCACATAAACACAGAGGCACACTCAGTGAGCAGCTTAACAAACTATATCTTTGTCCTTTGTTCTTGCTGATAAGACCGCAAACACACAGTCTTCTCTGTCTGCTGAACATGATGTATATCTGACATCAGTAGTTAGTTTTGTAATAATCCAATATGCATCATCGTGTCAGATGACAGTGGTTTCAGCAAATCTCAGAATAGCTCAGTAGTCGTCATGCAGGCAGTATCTGGGTTAAAATCTCAGCTCACTGGTGGACCTTCAATATGAGCTTTGTGTAGCACATTCCCTCATATTTCCTGGCTGTATTGTAGTGGAATCATTTAAAAAAAAAAAAAAACATAAGTGGAAACCTCAAACCCAGTGTTACAACAGCCCATTTTCTTTTACGCTCCATTCAGTAATCTTTCTATCATCTTTTTCATCATTCTGTTTACAGCAAACTGCTCTTCACTGGTCAGCATTTTATAACCGACCAGAGCACGTTCGCCTTCTGATCAAGCACGATTCAAACATTGGCATCCCAGACAGTGAAGGCAAGATCCCCCTGCACTGGGCTGCACACAGTCAGGAGCCCAGTGCCACAGAAACTGTCCGCTGTATACTGGTACATGCCATATCCTCACACACGCTCACAAATGCATTTCTCTTTATCTCCCATCCTCACCCATCATACTGCATGTTTGTGTCTTTTCCTCTTGTTGTCTGTGTGTGTGTGTGTGTGTGTGTGTGTGTGTGTGTGTGTGTGTACGTGTGTGTGTGTACGTGTGTGTTAAAGGAAGCAGCACCCACTGAGTCCCTGTTGAACTGGCAGGACTATGAGGGTCGGACGCCCCTTCACTTTGCCGTTGCTGATGGCAACGAGGCAGTAGTGGAGGTGCTGACATCTTACGAGGGCTGTAATGTAACAGCTTATGATAACCTCTTCAGAACGCCACTGCACTGGGCTGCTTTGCTGGGTAAGTTAACACAAGTTATATGCAGCTTATAACAATAGCCTGCAAGAATTTCAGGCTGTGTATAAATCATGGCCTTAAAAAAAATTATCATTAGGATTTTTTTCATAGTGGTAAATGAAATCAAAGTCACAAATTTTCCATTCTAGCGGCTGAACTTTAGGGATCGCCATGTTGATCTCTCTTTAAGTCTCTCAACCACTTTGGCGATGGACAGGTTGACAGATGAGGTCAAGCAGGAGTCTCCATGGACTATGTTTGCAGACAATATTGTGATGTGTAGGGAAAATAGGAAGCAGGTGGAAAGGAGCCTGGAGAGGTGGAAGTATGCACCAGAGAGAAGAGGAATGAAAGTCAGTAGAAGCAAAACAGAATATATGTGTGAATGAAAGAGACACAAGTGGAAAGGTGAATGTGTAAAGAGTGGAGGGAGTGAATGTGGATGAGTTTAAATACCTGTGGGTCAACTATTCAAATGAGAAGTGAGGAAGAGAGTGGAGGCAGGGTGGACCAGGTGGACATGAGTGTCAGGGGTGATTTGTGACAGAAGGATAGCAGAAAGAGTGAAAGGGAAGGCTTACAAGATGGTAGGGAGACCTCCTATGATGTATGGTTTGGAGGAACTTTCGTGGCACTGACACAAAGACAAGAGGCAGAGCTGAAGGTGGCAGAGTTGAAGATGTAAAGATTTTCATTGGGAGTGACCAGAATGGACAAGATTAGAAATTAGTACATTGGGACATGAAATATGAGGGACAGCTCAGGTTGATTTTAGAGACAAAGTTAGAGAGGGAAGGTTGAAATGGTTTGGATATGTGCAGAGGGATAGTGGATATACTGGACAAAGGATGTTGAAGGTGGAGCTGCCAGGCAGGAGAAAAAGAGGAAGACTACAAAGAAGATTCGTGGATGTAGTGAAGGAGGACATGTAGAGGGTTGGTGTGACAGAAGACGATGTTAAAGATAGGGTGAGATGGAGGCAGACGATCCACTGCGGCAACCCCTAAAGAGAGCAGCTGAAAGAAGAAGAAGACGTTGGAAATGCTTTTTGTTTTTGAAGGAAAACTACATTTGTCTTGATCTAAAATGACATGAAATTGATCAGAAATGTTGTGAATGACCATCAAAGATTAATAGAATCATTAATCATAAATAATTCATGATTCTTAACCAAATATCTGTGTAGGGATACATTTCGTCAACTACCCTGTTCCAGTGAGACAACATATTACTAGCTGATTAGGTTGACACGGCGGAAAGCGGATGCACTGTTATACATAAAAACCCATCAAAAAATGATTTCATAGAAAAATGGGAAGTACTCAATACTCTCAGAACTGTGCGAAGCTTTAACCAGAACCGAAAGAGAAGTGGGGGCAGTGGTGCAAAACTGTCTGTGGTTTAAAATAAGACACATCACAGGTCCACAACTGACGGCTTCATTAAACTGTAGCCATGCAAGCCAGATTGGTCTGGTTTGTGAAGTATTTTAGTATCTTGGTCACTCAGAATAGTTTTCATTTAGAACAAAAATATTCATTTCTAAGTGACCCTAAACATTTGGTTTGCAGCATGTGTTGACTTAATGTCTCATTGTAGCTATCTACTTTCGTTACTGTCTTTTTAACTGTACCAACAAAAATGCTGCCTGCATCTTTAGGATGGAGTGGTTGAGCTGTTGTCCTGGCTCTTCCCATCCTTGTCTCCCAGCACATCCTTCTAATGAACAGCATGTCTTTTTCAGGCCATGCCAAAATTGTCCACCTGCTGCTGGAGAGAAACACATCAGGCACTATTCCCTCAGACAGCCAAGGAGCCACGCCTCTGCACTATGGGGCACAAAGCAACAATGCTGTGAGTCACTGACACTAAAACAGTATCATTTCATTATCAACAATAATGAAATGATACTGTTTTATAATGACAAGGAAAGATTTTAGACGCTTGATTGTTCATCACACCTATTTTTTAAAAAGAGCATTAATTACAATGGATTAATAATTAATAGTTTGTTGGAAGCATTTTTTTTTATTTTTCCTTGTCTCCACATCAAAAAACTAAGCATATGAAATGTGTGTGTCTTTTTGTGTGCCTGAAGGAGACAGTTGGCGTGTTCTTATCCCATCCGTCAGTGAAAGACGAGCCTGATCTAGAGGGGAGAACGGCGTTCATGTGGGCTGCTGGGAAGGGCAGTGACGATGTCATTCGCACCATGCTGGCCCTCACCCCTAACATTGACATTAACATGGCAGACAAGTACGGCGGCACCGGTGAGGACTTGAAAAACAAGAACTAAAGCTCCTCTGAGCTGATTTGGCCTACTTCCCCAGTCCTCTATGTGCTTCCAGGGAATGGTGACATAATTTCCCTGGTCATGTTACTCTAGACACACACACACACACACCTTTGTCCTTACTGTTTGTTTGTTTTAAGCTAGGGATGATGATGTCACAGGGGATTCCCCCGAAGGTGCAAAAGAGGCAGTGAGATCACAGGAGAGAGGGAAGTGATACTGTGAGCAAAATTAGTGTGAGCCAAAGCTGTCCTTTGACAAACACACATACATGCAGGCGCACATGACTCCCTGCCATGCTCTGACCCTCAAGGCTGTTTGGACTTATAATCTCCATGGCGATAGCCCCTCTGCTTGACCAGGCAGTCATTGTTTATGCATGAATTACATGCAACGGATGAGTCATGCTAATTAGACGGTGTGAAGGGCCGTGTAACTGACCGGATCACTTCCATGCACTTGACTCCAGTCTGTACTGTCTGGGGACTGGAGTGAAGGCAAGGAGGGGTATCCATGAGAAGGATTAAGTGTACCACTCCTCATTAAATTTCACTGTTTAACCCTCCACTGACCAGGCTGTAGCCACAGCCCAAATAGGAGCTGCAGACAAGGGAATGATGGGAAAAAAGTAGGGACAGGCAGAAGAGTCATTGTCCTCACGGTGATTATTCTCCAGTTAGATTCGGACAACATGTTTTTATTTCATTTGTGCACGTGTGTGTTTAAACAGCACTCCATGCGGCCTCCCTGTCAGGCCATGTGAGCACAGTGAAGCTGCTTTTGGAGAAGGGAGCAATGGTTGACTCTCTGGATGTCATGAAACACACTCCACTCTTTCGCGCCTGTGAGATGGGACACAGAGATGTCATACTTACACTGATCAAGGGTGGGTGTTTTAACATGCATTAGTCACACTTTCTCAGATTTTAGGCACAATAATTGTTGGGAAATTATATTTTTCAGTATACTTTTGGTCTTTGTTACCATGTGAATGTTTTGAATAAAGGTTCTGCACATGTTGACCTGGTGGACGTAGATGGTCACACTGCTCTACACTGGGCAGCTCTAGGGGGAAATGCTGAAGTCTGTCAGATACTGATGGAGAATGGGATAAGTCCCAATGTACAGGTATGCATAAACACATCTCACTAAAGGAGTAGTTCAGACTTTTTGGGGGCAGGGGTTCCTCTCCAGTAACCAGAGGGTACATGGAAAGAAAAGATATTTTCTCTTTAATTAAACAATTGATGTTTGAAAAGTTAAGAAGTTTCTAACAGACAGATGGTGGGAACAGACAGCTAAACATGATGCATTGATTATTAAAATAGGTAAATAGAGAATATATGGTTGAAAAAGCAAAGTACAGTTGGGTCCATAATTTGTTGGACAATGACCCAGTTTTTATAATTGTGCCTCTGTACACCACCACAGTGGATTGTAAATCAAACAATCAAGTTGTGATTAAAGTGCAGACTTTCAGCTTTAATTCAAAGGGTTTAACAAAAGTAACGGTTACATTACAGACATTTGATACATAGTCCCCCATTTTCAAAAGCTCAAAATTAAGTGGACAAACTGGCATAATTTTAAATATAAGAACTATTTCTAATACTTGGATGAAAAGTGTGTTGTGTTGGGTTGGGATCAGGTGACTGACTTAGCCATTGAAGAATATTCCATTTCTCTGCCTTAAGAAACTCTTGGGTTGCTTTTGCAGTATGCTTTGGGTCATTATCCATTTGCACTGTGAAGCACGCCTGATCAGTTTTTCACCATTTGTCTGAATCTGAGCAGAGAGTACAGCCCTGTACTCTACACAATTCACACTGCTATTTCTATCAGCAGTCACATTATGAATAAACACTAGTGACCCAGTTCCACTGGCAGCCATACATACCCATGCAATAACATTGCCTCCACCATGTTTGATAGATAATGTGGTATACATTGGATCATAAGTTGTTTCTCTCCTTCTCCATATTTTTCCTCTTTACATCAGTCTAGTACAAGTTTTACTTGATTTCATGTGTTCATATAATTTTTTCTGAACTGTGCAGGCTATTTTATATGTCTTTTATATTTCTCGCAAAGTCTAATCTGGCCTTCTTGTTCTTGAGTGTAACCAGTGATTTGCACCTCATTGTAAACCCTCTAAATTTCCATTAATGAAGGCGTCTCTTAATTGTAGATTTTAACAATGATGTGCCTACCTCCTCGAGTGTGTTCTTGACTTGGTTAAATGTTGTGAAGTTGTTTTTCTTAGCCATTGGAAATCATTCTGTCATTATGCACTTTAGTTGTCTTATTTGGTCTTTCAGTCCTTTCTGTGTCTCAGAGCTAGTCAGTGCTTTAATTATTTTTAAAAATGGATCAGATTGTTAAAGTTTTTGCTCTCTCTCTGATAGGTTTATTTTGGTTTTTCAATCTAATGATGGCCTCCTTTCGTTGCATCAACATCTCTTTTTGTGCCTCATATTTAAAATTACAGTGAAAAAGTATATAATACACTTTGTATAAACTTCAGATATTATGCCTGCTTCCTTTGTCATGAAATAAGAAGGGAACAGGCTTCATCTGCTTGTCAGTCAGTTGTCCCATTACCTTTGAGTCTCTGAAAATGGGGGATCGTGTATAAAAACTGCAGTAATTCCTAAACAGTTAATGCAAAAATGTTATGGTTAGCAGTTAAATTGTCAGCTACCACCTGGACTGAATTTTGAAATAGTGGTGTAAAAGATGAAATAACAGTTCAGACTACATTTTTAAGCATAAAGGGTAAAAAGTTAAAAATTGTGGCACCTGGGTGGCTTAGTGGTGAAGCCAGCAACCACATGCATATGCCGCGTTGCGGTGCAGGCGGCGCAGGTTTGAGTCCCGGCCTGTCGCCAGCTTGCCTATGTGTCTTTCCCCATTTCCTGTCTCTCTCCACTATGGATAAAAAGCTGCTGTGGCCAAAAATGGAAAAAATAAATAATTTTTAAAAAAATGATCACTGAACTGAACATTATTGATAGTGGTTTAATGATAGTAATAGATAATGAAACAGTGGAAGAATGGTTGAAATAGTAAAGCAATACAGTTTACCTAATCGTAACTGATAAATAGTTAATGTAACCATTAAGTGTAAATGATTAAAGTAGTCCAAATCCAGTTCCAGTGAACATAAAAGAACAGGAGAGGTGATGAAGGGATGAAAAAGGTTGGGAATTACCTCTATTACACAACCAAATTTCATGTTGTGGCTCATTATCCTGTTTTTCTTTAATATGAAGTCTGACCACCCACCTGCTACCTCAGACCTGCAGCAAAATGCAGCAGTATGTCATATTGAATTTGTATGGTCAATTGGAAACATTTAGTCATAAATTTTGCTACAGTAACTTCTTTTTCATTTAAATTGCTCTTATTTGTTAATTATTTACCAGTGTAATCAGCTCTTTACAGCAATACAAACAATCAGTATTTAAATATCACAAAATAACATTGTTATGAATAATCTAATACAAGTGATTTTCTAGTTATATGCTGAGCATGAATTTTGGATTTGCCCACATTAATTATATGAAGCACATGACCGATCACTGCGAGCTTCAAAGCTATTCATGTAACAGCTGCAAAACTTCTGATCTGCTGTGTTAACTGTTTGCAGGATCATGCAGGACGGACTCCACTGCAGTGTGCTGCTTATGGTGGTTACATCACCTGCATGGCTGTTCTCATGGAGAACCATGCTGATCCTAACATTCAGGACAAGGAGGTAAGAAATTACCTGTATTTGCCTGCATACATTTTTCTTGTCTGACTTCTTTTTGTAAGCTTTAAACATACAATTTGAACGTCATTTTTTTCTTTATCGGGGTTCCAGGGCCGAACTGCTCTCCATTGGTCATGTAACAATGGCTACCTTGATGCTGTGAAACTGCTGCTGGGCTACAATGCCTTTCCCAATCAAATGGAGCATACTGAGGAGAGGTGAGGCCTGAGACCACAATGAAGGCAGCAGAGGTGAGGCTGTAAAAGTAGGAAAACAGATTTATGAATCAATCTATGTTGTGCAGGTACACCCCTCTGGACTACGCTCTACTGGGGGGGCACAGTGAGGTGACTCAGTTTATGCTGGAGCATGGCGCTCTGTCCATAGCAGCCATCCAGGACATCGCTGCTGCCTCCATCCAGGCTGTCTACAAGGGCTACACTGTCCGCAAGGCTTTTAGGGAAAGAAAGCAGCTCCTCATGCGACATGAGCAACTGCGCAAGGATGCAGCCAAGTGAGAGACACATACAGGGATTTGCCAGAGTTATAGGCGCAATGGTAAAGACAGGAAGTGGCCATGACAAGTTTTTATTTACCAGTTCCACCAGATTTTAAGGTGGCTATAATTAAATCATTACTTAAAAGCTATCACTTGATCAAGCTGTCTTAGCTAATTATAGGCTGATTTCTAACCTTCCTTTTATCTAAAAAAAAAAAAGAAAAAGTATTGCAAAATAGCTAACTGATCATCTGCAAAGGAATGGTTTATTTGAGGAGTTTCAGTCAGTATTTTGACTGCATCACAGTACAAAAACAGCACTAGTGAAGGTTACCACTGGCCTCTGACAGTGGACCCATCTCTGTTCTTGTCCTGTTAGACCTCGGTGCCACTGACCTCAATAATTTACTGCAGAGATTTGAACACACAGTTGGTATTAAGGAAATGCATTACAGTGGTTTGAATCGTATCTATCTGATAGACTCCAATTTGTGCATGTAAATGGGGAGTCTTCTTCACACACAAAGGTTAGTTATGGAGTTCCACAGGGTTCTGTGCTGGGACCAATACTCTTTGCATTATACATTATTCATCTTCCCTTAGGCAAAATTATTAGAAAACACTGCATACATTTTCATTGTTATGCAGATGATACCCAGTTATATTTATCTATGAAGCCAAATGATACAAATTAATTAATTAAACTACAGGTATGTCTTGATTAGAGAACCTGAATGACTTCTAATTTCCTGCTTCTAAATTAAAAAAGAATGAGCTTATTAACCAGATAATTACTCTGGATGGCATTACCTTGGCCTCCAGTAACACTGTGAGGAATCTTGGAGTCATTTTTGAGTAGGATATGTCCTTCAATAGGCACATTAAACAAATATGAAGGACTTTTTTTTTCATCGGTGCAATATTTCTAAAATTAGAAACACTCTGGCTCAGAGTGATGCTGAAAAGCTAGTTCATGCATTTATTACTTCTAGGCTGGACTATTGTAATTCATTATTATCAGGTTATTCTAAATGTTCCCTGAAAAGCCTTCAGTTGATCCAAAGTGACAGTACTAACGTATCTCTCCCATGTTAGCTTCTGTCCATTGACTTCCTGTTAAATCCAGAATTGCTCATAGGGGGTCATCAGATTGTTAGAGTTCTCTCTCTAATATTGTACTCTTTTTACCTTACAATATAAAGCACATTGAGGTGACTGTTGTTGTGAATTGGCACAATATTAATAATATTGAATTCAATTGAAAATATTAATATTTAGTGTATATTAACATACAGTATTTGGTTGTCTAGACATACACAGAACCACACACACACACACACACTTAAGCTGATTATATGGCTTCGTGTTGCTTACATTCATTAGTAGTTACTCACTGACATCCCTCTGTTTGTCACACACTGTGTTTCGCAATTTACATTTACTTTGCCTTTGAAACAGTCACACTCTCTCCATATCTATCTTTCTTTCTGTCAGCCCAGCGCACACATACGTCTCCTCTCTGTCTGTTTCTTCTGGCTTGTTCTCCTTCTGCCATTTGCTCACCAGTCTTAACGCTTTTGACAAGTAAATTTGTTTTAAGAGGGCACATTGACTTCAAGTTTTTATGGTAATCAAAGCAAGTTTTATTTAGACATGCCTTTCATGCAAAGTTTTTTTCCACATGTTGCTATGATAAGCACATACCCTTACCCTTCTGCTATAAAGGAGTTGCAAGAAATATCCATAAAAATAAAGTCCTGAACTAAAAAACATAACAAGAGACCTGCAATATTGCCTGTTCCAAATAATCAGCATTCTACTGATATATGGTGCATGGTCGGCCAAATTATATGAAATATTATAAACAGCTTCAAGCATAGCTCACAATGAATACCCTTCTCAATACATCATAACTCAGCATTTCTCTTGCATTTTTGCCTGGGTCTTCGCTCTGAATTTTCTTTGTGTTTAGGAAGCGAGAAGAGGAACAGCGGAGGAGAGAAGCTGTGCAGCAAGTTTCAGTGGCCGCAGCAGAAAAACGAAGGGTTTCACTGGTGAAAGCAGAGCAGGAAAAGTTGTCCTTAGTGAGCATTATAGAGGACTTATCCATGAATGATTCATTGATGGAAACAAAGAAATCATCCAAAGCTGAGCGCACTAAAAGCAAAGAGGAGAGACACAAGGGTACGGAAGTGCAGAAATGCTTAAAGTTGTAGTTTGAAGAAATGATAATGTGTTTACAAGTGTGATTCAGTATACAATAGAAGTAAGGACGCCCCGGTGCAATATAACTTAAATGTTAAATGATTCAAACATTATGCCACCTTATTGTAATCGTATTCCTTCTAAGTAAAACAGTGGGGTTATTGCTCAGATGTAAAATGAAAATAAACCCCATGGGAGGAACTCAGTGCAACAAAAGTTAGTAAAACCCTTTTTTCAATACTTTGTATCTCCACCTTTATTTTTGATGAGAGACTGAATCCTCTTCAGAATGGAGGATGTCACTGTAGCATAATTATTTGGAGAGATTTTATGCCATTCTCCAGTGGACAATTTTTCAGATTTTTGATAATCTTCCCAACACGTTTTCTGTCGTGGAGCCCCACATCACTGAACTACCGCCTCTGTGTTTCCTACTCAGCTTCACCCCAAATGTGCTGGGCTCCATTTTAACCCAACACTTTATCTGGGTCTCATTAGTTCTCTCTAATATTCATCAGGTTTTTTCATGTTCTTCAGAAAAAAGCTGTTTTCTGCTGAAGAGCTGTCAAGGACTTCATTGAGTTGGACATTATGCAATGTTCTTCAAACTGTCCGAGCTGTTGCAGAAGCTCTGACTTCCAGTGATAACCCTTGTAGCAAGTCTGGAGGACTTTCAAAGCAGGGATATGTAGTAGCATGCCGTCCGTGGACGACCACTACACTTCTGATTAGTGGTCCTATGGCTCGTTCCCTCCATTCCTGATTGTTGCTGATTTTTAGTGCCTTACTGATCTTTCTATTTTCTTTGCCATCTTTTTGAAGACCCATAATCAGATTTTTTTAATTCCTCTGCAAATTATTTTCCAAGTGAAACCATGATGCACATATACAGATAGACACAGCACATTACATCCAAAATTAGGAAAGTTTTAGTCATCAAAGCTAATTTTATAACCTCATTTATGCAATTAGGCTAAATATAAATCAGAGGTGGACTCAATTTAGTTAGTCAAGGGCTTGTATTTTTAGTTTAGTCTGAAATAGTCTGCATTATTTCATCTTATGAAATAATGAATCGTTGACTTTAAAGTGATATTGCACAGAGGTATACTTTACATAATGTATGCTCACAATAGGAAATTAAAATGAACTGTTAATCCAGAAAATGCATTCATTTTGACTGAAAGACAAACTAGACAGTACAGATAGTAGTGTTTTGTTGTTTTATTCATTTATATAATCAATTTTTTTATTTTTAACTTCACCCTCACCAGCCCACAAGAGCAGGTCCTCTAGAAGAAGTAAAGAAGCTGAACCGCATGATTCTCCTGAAGCTTTGGGCTGCAGTCATGTGAGCAGTGATGCTTCGCCCAGTGCTCTCCAGACCACCAGGCTGAAAGAACTTCTCTCGCCTGCCGGCTTCAAACCCACATCTCCACATCTGCCCAAATGCAGGGAACGACCTTCCTCAAACTCATCCAGTCGTTCCGCTACCGTCTCTTCTGTGGACCAAACTGAGGCCAGTAGAAAAGACTGCATACCTCCAAAAAAGAGAGACAATCACATAAGTGTGCAGACTCCCCTGGCAAAGACTGATGCCCATACCTCACCACAAAAGCACAGGAGACATAAGGAGCGTGTTTCAGAGAAGGACAAAACCAAAGCCCAAACTTGCTCCATCTCTTTAAGAAGCAGTTCATCTCTAGATCACAAAAGCCCCTCAAGAAAGGCTCGATCTGCCTCACATGCACCAATGTCAACACGCACACACAGGGAATATGACAAAGAGCAGCGCAGGAGGTGGAATGAGGCCGCACACATCATCCAGCGTGCCTGGCGAAGGCAAGTTTAAATTTTTCTTCTTGAATGTGTTTATGTTCGTACCTGGAGGGTTGTTCAGTAGCTGAAGCTTCGTTGACTGTGGGATATTAGCAGTGCCATGTGGCATCCACATGTGCCCTCTTCTGAATACCTCTCCCCCCGTCTTTGGTCTGGATGCCATGAACACTGGAGCAGTGGGGGGGAGAGCGTGGGAGAGGGTAGAGACAAGGAGGCAGGGGACAGAAAGGCTGTAATCTAGAACCTTCATACTAGTTTAACAAGAGGCTAAAAGTTCAGCCGGGCTGCTCTAATAGCTACCAGAAACCTCTCGTTGCTTTTCTCTCCCTCTTATACTCAATGTGTTTCTCTTAGAGGATGCCAGTCCACTGCAGGGGGCCCTCTGTTTCTCCTCAGCTTCACAGTTGTATTGTGTATATGTTGCCTATTAATTTCCTCGAATAAACCGTTTACTTTGTTTACGCTTAGTGAGAATTAGTGTGAGGACTTGCCAGCTTTTAAAACTTTGAACGCTGTTAGAGATTTTTTTTTTTTAATTGAACTGCATGCATATGTATGCATGGATGTGTGTTTGCAGGTTTTGTGCACGTAGACGGAGGGAGGTAAAGGCCCAAGAAGAGGTGGAGTTCAGTGATTCAAACTACACCCGTTACAGGAAGAAGGTGGAAATCAGAGCTCAACCTGGTAAACCAACACAGAGCAAGAGCTCTGTGCTACAAAGCATCTATGGTAAGATCTACTGCATACTACATCTTATTTCATTTCATTGCTATTTGCACTCACCAGCCTCTTTATTATGTACACCAGTTCAACTGCTCATTAATGCAAATATCCAATCAGCCAATCACACGGCCGCAACTAAGTGCATTTAGGCATGTAGATGTGGTCAAAATGACCTGTTCAAGTTCAAACCGAGCATCAGAATAGGACAGAAAGGTGACTTTGAATGTGGCATGACAGGCTGGTTTGAGTATTTCAGAAACTGCTGAGCTAAATTATTACTTCATGTTTATGAGAGCCAGGAATCTTTTTTTTTTTTTTAAAGTGTCTTAGCCACTCCTGTCAGCTAAGACATGAGTGGGACCCTGTCTTTTGATGGTAGGATCAGAATTTGGCAAAAACAAAGCATGGACCCATCCTGCCTTGTAACAGCGGTTCGGGGTTATGGTGTAATGGTGCGGGAGATATTTTCTTGGCACACTTTGGGCCCCTTCATACCAAGTGAACATCATTTAAACAGCCCATCTGAGTATCACTGCTGACCATCTGCATCCCTTCATGACTTCTGATGGCTGCTTTCAGCAAGATAACACACCATGTCACAAAATTCAAATCATCTCAAACTGGTTTCTTGAACATGACAATGAGTTCACTATCCAAATGACCTCCACAGTCACCAGATCTCAGTCCAATAGAGCACATTTGGGATGTGTTGGAACAGGAGATTCGCATCATGGATGTCCAGCAACTGTGTGATGTTATCCTGTCAATATGGACCAAAATCTCTGAGCAGTGTTTCCAGCACCTTGTTGAATCTATGCCATGAAGAATTAAAGCAATTCTGAAGGCAAAAGAGGGTCTAGCCCAGTAAAAACATGGAGGTGCCAGTCTCTGCCAGGGCTAAGAGACAGACAATCTCTCCTGAAACAAGTTTACAAAATTGATTTGATAATATATGTATATCGGTCTCGCTCACATCCATTTTGAAATGTATGGTCAATCCTGTGAAATTGCACTGAAGTCTGAAAAAGCAAAGGCATAAAGACCAAGCAGAGCTATTTCAGTCTAAACAGCCTCTGAGTACAATGCTGCACTTAATTGCTCTGGTAATGTAATATTGGATTAATCAGGATGATGGCTCACCACTGAAATAATGACTTTTCAATTTCCAAACACTGTTTTTTAATGTTTCTAGTGGCTGAAATGCTGAACAGATGCAACACTGTGACCTGTGAGTCTGACTGAGTGCATGCCAAAACAGGGAAAAACACTTTCTCAAATTTCTCAGCTGCCGTTGCAATCACTATTTTGGGGGGCTTTTATCATGTGAGTAAAGAGATGACAGGAAAGAGGAGGCCAGGAAAGCATTCTGGACAGACTCTTAACAGAAGCAGGAGCCTTACAGTTTTTAAGTAAGTAATAATGAGCAGGACAGTGATGTTATTAAACTTGTAGTACAAATGATCAGCTGCAACTTTGGCAAATTGGAAACAATAGAAATTAAGCATAACAGATGCAGCTTTAATTTTAACTATAGTAGTTCTATGTGGTCTCTTCATGCTCAGTGACCCTTTGCATTTTTATAGCAGCTCATGGAGGCTGTAACTCCCGGGTAGAATTTGTTTAGTAGAAATGTGTTCCATTGTCTGAAGCTTTAAATTACACTGGGGTAAGTTAATGGGAAATCGTATCTGAGACGTGGATGATTAGGATGAGGCCATATGTGCAGCATGAATTTAAAATTTCAGCTGAGTGCAGCAGTAGCAGCAGATTTTGCCCCACACATCTTTCCATCGTTGCACGGTTCTTATGTTACACAAGTGCAGCAACATCTGAAGCAAATATTTTGTGGGATTGAAAGAAAAGAAAGAGCTACAAATCAAGGTGTGTAGAAAACACTATAAGCAACATCTTGTGGTGCCCATGTAAATGTCTGGCTGATGCTTCAATCCAAACACTGGGACAGTATCAGCCTGGTTTCCCGCGTGGAACCTCTACTAAGGTTTCGCCCTCGCAGACAGGACTGACCTTCTTAACACATCACCAGGTGATGATGGGAGGACAGGCAGAAGCCTTGCTGCGCCAAAACACGGAAGCCCACATGGCCTATCTGCTCGCGGACTAACAGATAGACTCGCGGTCCGACCCAGTCTTCTGACGTTGTTTTCCCCTCCCCCTTCTCTCCTCCCCTCCCTCTCTACCTGACAGTCTTGGCACTGTGAAAAGTTCAGAGCTGTCAGGGGGAATGTCAGACAACTGCGTAGAGCTATCTGCTCAACACACACACAACACAAACCCCATACAACCCCCCCCCCCACACACACACACATACACAGAAGACTCTTTTTCTCATTCCCTCTTATTTCCAAGAAGTAGACAGATATATGAACTGTAGACTGGGTCACACCTCTTGCTTTATTATCATAAGCCATTTTTTAAATAACCTGTAACAATCTTATTTCTAATAAATCTATATCATCACAGATAAAAACCATTTTAATTTCTGTTTTATTTGCTCATTAAAAAGATTATTTTGAATGCGCCTGTGGTATAGTAGTTAACACATTTGCCTTAAACATGATTGATTCCCTGGTTCAATTCTCGGAGGGTAAATCCACAGGGAGTCAAGAGCGTACTTGGTCTCAATCCTGTGCCCTTGTGTTAAGGAAGGGTATGTGCTGTTTTCCCCTTGGGGGAAGCATTTCTATCTCATCTAAGATTTTGTGATTGGTTTGGTTTTTCTGTTTATTTGTTAACAGAATAACTTAAAAACTTCAGCTTTAGAGGAGTAGGTATAGAAGGGTTGAGAAGGTGACCCGTGTGCTGCAAGGCTATTGTATAGTCTGGGTTCAATTCTGCCTGTTGTGTCTTTCTCTCACCTTGTTTGTCCACTCTCTATGTAAAAAAAAAAACAAAAACAAAAAAACTTATAGACATGTTTTACCAGAGATGGGATTTCAAAGTGAGTCACTTTTGAAGTCAGTCCAGATATGGATCCAGGTACTTTTTGGAAGGGGTCTATAGTTTTGGGGGAAAAAACTGAACAGTTTATGTTAAATCTGCACAAATACAAACTGGGGCTTGGGTCTCTACTAATCAGAAAGTTGGTGGTTCGATCCCTGACTCATCCAGTCTACATGTTAATGTATCAAGATATTAAACCCCAAGTTACCTGCCTGATGCATCCATCTGAGTTAGATAAGGTACTTGGGTATAAAATAAAGCACTTGTATGAATGTGTCTGTGGGTGAATGGTTGTAGTAAAAAGGGCTTTGAATGCTCACGAGTAGAAAAGCAAATCTTAATGTTCCTAAAAAAATATCACAAACTATCCACAGCAGATATCTGAATCCAATTCTTGCATGTTATGGGGAGATTTTTTCAGCCATGGAGTATATCCGGAGTCCTCGGACTGCTCTTGCTCAATCTCTGTGAGTTAATCCACTTCATTCTTTTGTTCTGTGGCAAACCAAATAAATTTTGAACCTCTTAAACAATCTATTCCTTTACCTCTGAGCTTTAGTCAGTGATAAGTACTTACCTTTAAGTTCTTGGTGAGTCAAAGAGGGGGGGGGACAAAAACATTTAGAAAGGCCCCAGCGAGAGTTGAACTCGCGACCCCTGGTTTACAAGACCAGTGCTCTAACCACTGAGCTATAGGGCCCTTGCTGAAGTCACACCTACTAGATACACTACATAAAGACAGTAAACCTGCAGCACAAGTATTCTTAACTAGTTCAACCAGTTAGAGTGCCCCAGGCTTTGGTATCTCATACCAGCTGCCTGAATTCAGAAAGCACTCACATTATATAGCTGGAATTCTTAATTTCAGATATTATCCTCACATTTTTCTGTACTGTCCTTTAGGCAACTCAAAGGCCAGACGAGGGCGTTCATTTCGGGGCTCTCAGTCTCAGCTGCTCTTGGACATTCCTCTATGCACCCAGAGCCAGTGTAAGTGCCTGTACACACAAACACACTTTTATTTATTAAGTACAAGCTTCTAAAAATGTTATTTAATGTTTTTGTTTTTCAGTGAGTGGTATAGACTGTGTGCCTTTGACTGACGCCGTGAACCAAGCCAAGCTCTACTCTTACCACCTGAGACCGCATAGTGCAGGACAGGGGACACAGGGCCGTGGAAAACACTGAACACATTGCGCGCGCACACACCTCGTGTTCTTTGATGTTTTCTCAGCTGGCTGGCAGTCTTACCTCTATAGAATTACTCTACGCATTGTTCACTCAATGTGCCAAGCTTTCTAAAATTAAGCCATATGACATCAGAGCCATGACCTCACAGGGTGGGGTTAAGTCTACAGAAAATAGTGTGTGTAAAAGATAACCTTTCATCCATTGTGGAAGGAACACATACACACTCCATCTCCCTCCTTCTCCATCGCTGTCGCACACACACTGAGATAACCTTTCCTCCCGTTGTGGAGAATGAGGCAGTCTATCAACAGCCAGTCATAGAGATAGACCACCTGCAGCCACCAACACACACACACACACACACACACACACTCTACACATATGTCTGGTCTTAAAGTACTTTCCCTCTCAAAAGAAACACTTATTACTGAACTATGCTGTTTGTTTGTTTTTTTTACTTTATTTGCACAAAACATTCTTTATATACTTTTATAAATATATACCTTTTATAAATATATATAAAAAAACATTAAAACATTATGTTTCATGTTATGTGTTATTAAAAAACTAAAACAAAAGAAAGAGTCCTTTGATTTAACTTCATTTTGCCTTTATTCTGTTTTTCGCCCCACTCCCACCCCTTTTTTGTTTGTTTTTTTAAATACAAAGTCACTGAAGTAGTCACTGGACCAACGTTCAGCATCAACAACACTCAGAAAAGAAGGCAAAAAGAGAACCAATAGTAACCAGGGCTGGGTAATAAAGTAATAAAGAGGCAGCATCTAAAACAAGAACAAAAATGTGAGTACTTTAAAAAAAAAAAAACACGTTCCCACTGTCCTCTGTCAAAGTTTAATCACCTGTACTTGTCACTACTGAGCCTTGCATGTTGTCATTGTGAATGTAACATGTTCGGGAGGCTGAATTGAGCGACACACCGCATACTATTGGGCCCGTTCGTTAGTACATGTCTCGAAGGCCCAGATTTCCACGGTGAGTGGACGAGCCATGAGCCACAGTGACACTGTAACAGTAGAGCAAGTCTGTCAGCCACTGCTCCCTGGTTGCACCCCGGGAGAACCTCTGAAACACACAGAGTCACGCACACAGAATGTAATCATCCATCCATATCATTCAAATGCCTTTAAATTAATGTGTGTGCCTGTGTGTGTGTGTGTTTACCGTGAGGTGCTGTATGATTTCTTGCAGCAGAGCAGCATTCGCCAGCAGCTGGCTATGGAGTGGCGTGTGCTGCAGCAGCATCGAGAGGATCTGTCCGAGCTGCGGCAGCTCCTCCTCGTTCAAATCGCTTACGCGCAACAACTGCAGGACTACCCGCAGTAGGCGAGGAATGCTTCCCAGTGCTGTCACACAAGCACCCCAAATTGCTTCCCTGCAAATGTCAATCAAGGGCGTTAAACTCATTTATTTAGGTCAAATTTTCACACCGGCACAGATCACTAAAAGAACTTTCAGTCATTCAAACACACCTTTTGTGGTTGGTTTCAGTAGCTGCTTCTTGCTGCACACTGACGAGCAACCCAAGAAGGCTGAGGCAGCACTGGGACAAAAAGCGCAGCACAGGCTCAAGTGGCAGGATGGACAGATCCAGTAATCTGGATACAGCTCTCAGCAGCCCGGCCGCCATACTGTCAGGAACCACGCCCAACTTGATCTGAGACAGAAACACACACATGCAAAACAGAAATGCACATCAAACAGTTTTTGCATTAAAAAAAATCCTCAGTGTGATTTACTGCATGCTTAATAACCGGTCTCTTACCAGGTACTTGCAAATGCCAGTTTGTAAGATGTCAAAGCACTGAGACTTTGAACCCAGAGTTTCCAGACAGTGACACACTTCCTATAAATCAAACAGGTATTTCAATTAGTAGCATATCCATACATTTGCTTTACTGATTTAGCGCATACAGTGCATGTGACAGAGAAATCTGATTTTAGCGATGCAACCACACAGGTTCTAAAACAGATGCTCTGTATTTCAGTTTGAGTATTAGCAGATTTTCTTGTTTTTTAAACTCCATAGTGGCCCAGAAATCTGTGCTGCTTTAAAAAAGAAAAACATACAAGGCTGTGCTATTCCTGATTTTCTTTGGACCAGCAAAGTTGGAACATAGACGTTTTCAATAACTAATGAAGTGACCCTAGCCATACTGCTCAGAAAACCAAACAATCTTTCTTAATAATCCTTACTGAAAAAAATGGGATATTTTTATAATTTTAACATGCATTTATCAGACCATGTTACTGCTGTAAATGAACATGACAAGAAAATTATTTTTCTGTCTGAATGAAATGAGGCCTTCCTTTCCCAAAAGAAAAGAGTCAGCAAACGAATGGTTTCAGGCTTAAAAAGCCAACATGCCACTAACTTTTTAAAAGTGAAAAATAAGGCTCAGCTTTCCGTCATTAACTTGAAATCCAAATCAAATTTCTCATTAGCTTTTATCAAATTGTGTGTGTGTGTGTGTGTGTGTGTGTGTGTGAGCGAGTGTGTGTCTGAACGGTGCACCTGTTGGCATTCTCCCCGTCATTAAAAACAATCCCGTCTCATTAGTCGAACCAGAGTTGACACAGTCCGTCCCTTAATGCTGCCCCCCCCCCAACTCCCTTCCTCACCACGTCCCCTCTGCTCCCCCTTTCCACCACTTCCCTGTGATTGACTCAGACAGGGAGATGAGAGAGGTAGGATCTGAGACCTTAATTGAGGAGCTGAATTAGTGATTATAAGCCCCCCACTTGCTCACACACTCTTGCCCCAGGGCATAGTTACGTTAACCGTAATTTCTGTGCAGAAATGTCACTCTCCCATCATGCCATGGGCTCTCATTAGCATTTGTGCATATCCACTATGCCCGATAACCACGCATCTCCAACCTGCGCAACGCGATAAACGTTCCCCTCTCAGCCGGAGTGCAACGATAAAGCTTCCACCCTCTGAGCTCTATATGAGAGACATAGAGAGACCGGGGGACCGACAGACCACAGCTGTGTCCAGAATATCAAAACAACGTCTTTTCTACCTCCTCCTTCACCGGCAAGTGTGGGTCTCCTCTAGGTTTATTTCTAATGCTGTATTTAAAGTGTTTCTGTATGAGATTAAGAGGTACAGTTAACACACCTCAACAACATCCCAGTGGTGTGTGAACTGCTCCAGCGGGGTGGGGTAGAGGCTGAGAGGCGAAAGAGAGGAGGGAGGCAGGGCAACCTCGTCCTCGGCCTCCTGCAGGGAGGTGAGCTGTTCGGATGAGAAGCCTATGAGGGTGGAGAACAAGAAGCTGAAATAGTCCACGTCCTGCAATGCTGCTTCCTGGCTCCCAACTGTCCAGCTACTCAGAGGGGACCTGGAGAACATAATCAGTGATCATATTACACAATTTTTAAAAAATTTTTTTTTAAAAAAAAGCAATTTTTTTCTGATTCGAATCTCAAGCTTGTAATTTATGCAACTTTTTAAAAATGCATCATATTTCAGACACACATTAGGATTATTCATGATTTGATTTCAGTGTGCTATTATTCCCAAGAATATTGAGAAGAATAGCACACTGAAATACAGTTATGAAAACTTCTTCCTTGCCCTGAGGGAAGTATAGATTTGTAACAGTGGGTAATGTGTGTGAATAACAGGGTGTTTTATAAAGCCCGGGAGACACATGCAGACCGTCTTCTCAATACTCCATGACGATGCTGCATTCCAGCCTCCCAAAGAGCTCTTTGTATAACACCCAATACATGCACAAGCACACAAACACACATATCCCATATGAACTCAGTACTCCCACCACTTAAAATTTGTATAACACTGCCCCACTAACATAAGAAAAAGGTCAGATACAAGCACATGCCAGCACACAGATATCATCACAGAGAAAGGTGTGCTGGTGATGATAGATCAAAATAGAAAAAAATGGAATAAAACCACCCTGCTTTTATTGTCACAAGGAAGTTGAATATCAAAAATACAGTGTATTCACCTTCGCTTCTATCAACAGCCAGGTAAGAAATCATAAAAAGTAGCAGAGACCCATCTGTAAAAGAGCAACACTGCCATCTGATGGTGGTCAGGCAGAGTCCCTTCTGTGTGCCTGTGTGCCAGTAACCATCTGCCATCAAACACATTGGTGTTCCACTTTCTAAAGTGGGTCTGAAAGCTCACCTAAGATGTATGATACGAATCAAAGAGGCTGCAAGGCTGGCAGAGATTCGTCCAGCAGTGGAGCAGCTGCTCAGATTGGCCAGAAGAGGCTGGGACATCTTGGAGAGGAAGTAGAGAAGCTGCACCATTCGCTGCTGGGACTCCGCTGGTAAGAGCACCACGACCCCTTCCTGTGGATCTTCACAAACAGAGATGCACAAGTCACGTGTAATTATGGAGAGACAGCAATGTCTTGAACCCTGCAGGGATATAACGAGAAGCTCTATCTGCAAAATTAGAGCGATACTTGGAAAACCAGACTATGTTGGGACCAGTAAAAACAGACAGGCAGAAAGGCATAACTACTACAGTAAGGGCTCAGATAACGTGTCTGTGTGCGTGGTGTTCTGTCCGTCTCTGACGCACATGCTGATGTCAGAAGCTCTCAGACAAAAGGAGTCTTGTGATGGTGAATTGCTGGCTCTCCGGCAGTTTCTATCAGAAATCCCCCCCTCCTCTCCCAGCCCCCTCTGTGACACACCAGCTATCTAATTATCTAACCATCCTCTGAGCTGTTCTTATGGACAGGCTTCCAGCGATGTCTTATTACAGCTATCCACTCCTGGCTGCTGTTTGGTTTTACAAAGTTTGCTGGGGTGGGTAACACAGTGTTATACTGCCTCCTATGGAAACTATGCTGGTCTGAGGTTCACAGCTTTGTGGTAATCTGACCACCTTTGCTAGACTTTATACTCTACTGAACTCTTTATGCATGCAACATTTCATTTCGGTTAGTTTTGCGACATCTCAGATCACAACTTAGGGTGTTTTTACACCTACAGCATTTTTCCCTGGTCATAATCTGTCTGTAAACCTGGCGCATCCTCCAGAAAGCAACACAGTTACTGCAGACAAATCAGCAGCTTGAGTGTGTGAAAGGAAAAGCGCTGTATCAGTTTCGTATTTGAAGTATTGCATGAATGTGTGTGAGCTTTAAGTGTGTTGGTCAGTAAAACTGGAAAAGCACTACAACATTAATAATGGTTACCCATTTGAAGGCAGGAAAGAAACCGGGAAAAATGCTGACTGTGCAAGTTAACAGACTTATCACACAGAAAACATATCAATTTTCACTGAGACATTTTAGTATTTCATGAAAAATATCAGCTCAATTTGAATTTAATGGCAGGAACATGTCTCCAAAAAAAAGTTGGGAGTGGGGCAGCAAAAGGCTGGAAAAGTTCAGAATGATGTTCAATGTAAAATTGCGAAGAAATTATGTACCGTAGATGATATCTCATCATCTACAGTTCGTAAGAAGATTCAAAAAAATCTGGAGAGATCTCTACACACAAGAGAAAAGGATGAAAATAAATTCTGGATACCCGTGCCCTCGGGTGTCATTTTGTCATGGAAATCACTGAATGGGCTCAGAAACACTGCTGTTTACATAGTTAACCGTGCCATCCACAAATGCAGCCTAAAGCTCTACAAAGAAGAAGCCATATGGGAACATAATTCAGAAACATTGTCTTCTCTGGACCAAAGCTCATTTAAAATGAACTGAGGCAAAGTGGAAAACTCTACTGTGGTCTGACAAATCAAAATTTTAAATTCTGTTGAGAAAGCATGGACACCACATCCTCTGGACTAAAGAGGAGAGGGACCATATGGCTTTTTATCAGCGGTCAGTTCAAAAGCCTGCAACTCTGATGGTATGGGAGTGCATTAGCCTCTGGAATTGGAAGTCTGCACATCTGGAAAGGGACCATCAATGCTGATGGTTTTGGATCAACATATGCTCCCATCCAAATAACATGTTTTACAGGGAAGGCCTTGCATATTTCAGTGAGACAATGCTAAACCACATACTGCATCTACCACAACAGCATGGCTTTGTTGCAGAAGAGTCTGGGTGCTGAACAATTGAAACAACAATTGAAAACATTTGCATCAGTGAAAACCATGACAAAGAAGAGCCAGGACTTTTGAGCAGCTGGAACTCTATATCAGACAAGAACTGGACAACATTCCCCTCCAAAAGCCCAACAACTGGTCTCCTCAGCTCCCAGAAATTTAAGGGCTGCTGTTAAAAGAAGAGGGGATGCTACACGGTGGTAAACACAGTCCTTTTTTTGAGATGGTCATGCTTATAAATGAAATTATTTACACCCAATAGGGGGAAAATAAATTCAAGAAATAAGGGTCTAAATTTATATTTGTTACTGATGCTAATCAGGGAATCACAAAGATGCTCTTAAAAAACAAAACAAAACAAACTTGAGACCTTCCTATTATCCAGGTCCAAGGGATCTTTCAGGAATTATGACGCTTTTTCAGTTCCAGAGAACTGATTGGTCAGTAGATGGTGCTTTCATACCAGCTGATTTCTAATTAGGAACACACCCTGCTCCAGAGCAAGTCTGTCGAAATACTATAAGTGTAAAAGCACTATAAGCTGTGATCAGAGATGCCACAAAATTAACCCAAAAAAGAACAAGCAGGATAAGTTATCATGGCTATGTACCCTGGTAAGAAGTGAACCACCCAGGATCAAACCAGAAGGAACAAAGCCCAAATCCTGCTTTGTAGCACAGACCTCTGGTGGTAAAGTCAAACTGAGGCAGACTATATGCTTCAGAGTTTTTCTGGGGACCAGATCATGACTTCCTCTAAGGGGTCTCAGTCTCCAAGTATGATTGCTGCATTTACACCCCTACCCCAAACAAAAACCAAAAGGGGGGAAAATGGACAAGAGTTCAATCACAAAAAAAGTGTGAGATGCCATATTAAGCTATTCACCAGTTGACTGAAAACATCTTAGGGCCTATTGTGGCCAGAGGGGAACTACTATTTTTCTCATGTTTCAGTGCTCAGCATGCAGGGCAATAGAAGATTTTTGTCCCGTGAGACTTGGTGACAGTGATAGAAATCATATAATCAGAATTGCAATTTTTTGTGATGTCACAAAAAATATTTCACATGAGGCCCCAAACACTATGATCACTGCATTTTCATCTTTCCCTATAAATGAGTGCGCTCACCATACAGTGTGCAGGCATGTGTCTGCAGACTTCTGAGCAGGTCTTTGTTGCCTCGAGAAGCAGCAGCCTGGATGGAAAGGATGAGCTGTGCAGACAGTGTAGGGTTACGGTGACCCAGCTGGGACAACTGCACAGGAAGAGATGCCAACCAACGAGACAGCACCTTGCTCCTTCAGAGAGACACAAAGGGGCATGTGAACCCAAGACCACCACATAAGGGCCTGATATTATTACACAACAGTTACAGTTCTTACATCTGATCAAAACTAAATGTGACCACCAAAGTGAGACAGATTTATTTTACACTACATTTTATTTACAACCAAAAATAAATCTTTTCAGGGAAGCCACAGATATGATGATGTGCGTAGTTCTGACTTTGTTCTTTGTAATTCAGCACAGTTATGAAAGAATTAGGTGGAGAAAAACATCATTTCATGCGGACTGTGCAACACATGATCGTCATAAATCTTCTCCTACAATCTTTTAAATGGAAGAAGCCAAATGGATGGTCTGAAACGCAAACGGACCACCAAAGTTTATCTTCTAATAATCCACAGTGCATCGCTTTGCACGCAAACACAAAAATTACAGCATATTTTGGGAGTTTCAAGAGACATATGAGGGTTTTTTGTTTTTTTTTAAATTGGAGGGGGGTGTCAGAGTATTTTTGACCTTTTGTAACTTTTAGAGTACAAGAGATATTTACATAAAGGCTGAAAAATGCCTTTAAAAAAGATCTTGTTCTTAATTAGCATGATTTTTTCTATGACCATCTTTGAGCATCAGTATCATGCAATATATCAAAGTTCAATAGCAGAACTGCACAAATTTACTGGCTTTGATGTTTAGTAATAGACACTGGTACCCTGGATGTTTTATCTGTTTGCCAATTCACTTCAAAGAGCATTTTGGGCAAACTTTCAAGGTGGCTGCTCAAATTAAGTCCTAGCATATGAAAGGTCTCCTTTTCACCTATATTTTGAGAACAGGTTTCCTTCTGTGTCAAAATAATCTTGTAATATAATGACATTTTAAAAATCATAAATATAGCTTGTTGCTGTAAAATGCAATAACAGCATTGCTGTTCACACGTTCTTTGTAACATTTCTAAACTACTGGCTCACACTCCTGATCCTGAGACCCTCTGCAATCCAGACCATTAAGCATGGGAGGCTCTGCTTCATTTTTCATGGAATAACCCCGTATACAAGAACTTTAAATCAGCAGCTCTCAAAACGTGAGGTGGGACCTCTGTTTGTGCGTAGAGACATGCAGAGGAAGCGTGAATGACATGAGGAAATCTATGAAGTAAAACTAAACTAAATTAATATTATTCACGCAGTCCTTTATATCTCCAAAGTTCAAAGTGGAACCTTTTTTAATGGTTAATATTTCCTAAAAATTTAAGAACCAGTGCTGCAAATGTTTAAAGATCCTACATCTTAAGAACAGGTTACCTGGATAGGTGTGCATGTTCTTGCTCCTGTAGGTAGAGCCTGCTGTAGAATGATAACAGCAGAGATCGTGTCTGTAGAGGGAGGTTTCTCTGCTTGTAGTAGATATACACTGCTGCCAACAGGTCCTCTGTCACTGCTGCACAAATACAAACATAATTATGACACAGTTAAAATAGCTCAACATTTAAACATTTATTCTAGTTTCTGAACACTTTAGGAACACATTGAAAACACATCAAATCTCAATGGGGAAAATAGTCATGTTTGATATCTATACTGATATGGACTGAGTAATGTGTTAGGAAAGAAAAAGAGGCCAAATTGTTTGATGGAAATGAAAATTATCAACCTACAGAGGGCTAAATTCAAAGACACCCCAAAAGTCAAAATGAGAAAATAACGTAGCAGGCTCGTCCATTCTGCCAAAATTTTGTTGGCAAAAAATTACTCAGTAGTTTGTATGGTGCCCACATGCTCGTATGCATCCTGACAATGTCGGGGCATGCTCCTAATGAGACGATGGATGGTGTCCTGGGGGATCTCTTCCCAGATCTGGACCAGGGCATCATTGAGCTCCTGGCCAGTCTGAGGTGCAACCTGGCGACATCGGATGATGCAAAACATAATGTCCCAGAGGTGTTCTATTGGATTCCGTCAGGTGAGTGTGGGGGCCAGTCAATGGTATCAATTCTTTCATCCTCCAGGAACTGCCTGAATACTCTCGCCACATGAGACCGGGTATTGTCGTGCACCAGGAGGAACCTAGGACCTCCTGCACCAGCACAGAATCCGACAGTGGGCCCAAGGATTTCATCCCGATACCTAATGACAGTCAGGGTGCCGTTGCCTAGCCTGTAGAAGTCTGTACCTCCCCAGACCATCACAGACCCAACACCAAGTCATGCCGAACAATGTTACAGGCAGAACAATGTTCTCCACGGCTTCTCCGACCCTTTCATGTCTGTCATGTGTGCTCAGAGTGAAACTGCTCTCATCTGTAAAAATTACAGGGTGCCAGTGGTGGACCTGCCAATTCTGGTATTCTATGGCAAATGCTAATCGGGCTCCATGGTGCTGGGCCGTGAACACAGGGCCCACTAGAGGATGTCGGGCCCTCAAGCCACCCTCATGAAGTCGGTTTCTGATTGTTTGGTCAGAGACATTCACACCAGTGGTCTCCTGGAGGTCATTCTGTAGGGCTCTGGTAGCACTCATCCAGTTCCTCTTTCTGGCAATGGCACGGATTGACATACCATTATGGAGGAGTTTGACTACCTGTGCAACCTCTGTAGGGTCCAAGTATCGCCTCATGCTACGAGTGACGCTGACTCTAGCCAAATGCAAAACTAGTGAAAAAACAGTCAGACAAGATGGGGAGGGAAAAAATGTCAGTGGCCCCCACCTGTAAAACCATTCCTGTTTTGGGGGTTGACTCATTGTTGCCCCTATAGTGCACCAGTTAATTTAATTAACACCAAAGCAGCTGAAATTGATTAATAACACGCACACACAGACAAAGTATAAAATGAGCATGCTTACTTTTGCTTCTCTGTGTGAGCACCATCTTCCACACAGTACCCAGCAGCATTTGCAGTTGCCTGTAGCTCAGCTTCACTCCACTCCCCAGAGTGTCTCGGACAAACGTCCTCAGTGATGTCAGCCAGTCTCCATCTGCCTCTTGGCCAACACCCTGCTTCTGGCTAAGGGACACCATCACCTGGCAAAGTGTGATGTTGAGGGCAAGAGGATCCACAGTCAGACCAGGAACGTTTGCCATCTGTTTACTCCTGAAGAGAGGAGAGCGAGATGAAGGCAATCTTAGCTAGTTTGAATTTCAAACACGGTAAGAATGATTCTGACATTTTATAAACCTCGTGTTGCAAACTGCAAAAAAGGGACACTTACAAACAAACTGACAGTGAATCATTTAGAAAATATAGTAACGTAGTACGATAACAGAGAGCAATAACCTGTCATTTTATTATTTTAAACCGACGTCTGAATAAAGTAATAGAATAACAGGAAAAGGTCTGCCAGAGTTTACTCAACTAGGAGTTCCTCCAGTTTCAGGTAAACAGGTGTGGGTGCACTTTTCCATTTAGGTTAACCTCAGCACAAGTAGTAGTACTCAGGCTATAAATGGACACAGGGCTCCAGCTATTCAGCCGTTCTCATTAGAAATACCAAAAACCACAAGTAAAGATCTCAAAGATCTCAAAACTTGCTAACTGTATGTACGTGCAAAGTTTAGAACTATGCACAAACATGTAGGTGAGAAAGATGGGGATACATCTCAGCAACTAGAACTTCACAAAAAATGCAATCAGTTAAGAACTTAAAGTCAAAAAGGGTTAAAATAGTACACAATGAGCCTCTAAGCCAACACCTCATCAGTGCCTTTGACGACTGAGCTTATCACAATCCATGAGTCAACAGAAAAGTGTGAAACAAGGAGAGGAAATGTCCAATTAGCTACATCGTCGTGCAATTAGTTTTTGTTTTTTTTTAAAAAGAAACAACACCTGAGAAACACTGATTCATTGCACCACATAAGTGGTCAAAAACTCCAATGGGTAAAAAAAAAATTAAATCTAATATAGTTAATAAATAAATAAAAAAAGGGTTAGCACTGTCGCCACAGGTAGGATAACCTACCTGCTGTGTGATCTGCATGCTCTCTGTGCCAGATAAATGGTAAATAAACTGGTACTCAGACAGTGTTCTTCTACTCAAAGCACTTTCTTACTTCTTCTTACTACAAGTCTAACTCACCCAGTCACAAACATCTATGCCTAAGCACTTTCTAACATTCACACACTCACACTCCAATGGATTTATCTAGGCCTTCCTAAGTATACTTTGGATCGATCCACTCTACCACCCGAGTCACAGACTCCCTGGGAACTCTAGAATCCTCCCACAGTCCAAAGAAATGCACGTTAGGTTAATAGGTTATTCTAAATCGGCTACAGGTGTGAATATCAACAGCTTTCTATCTCTCTGTGTTAGCCCTGCAAAAGGCTGACAACCTGTTCAGGATGTACCCCACCTCTCACCCTAGGACAACTAGAACTCACCCCACAGTCCTGAACTGGTCATAAAGAAAATAAATCAATACATATTTCATAACAACAATAAATAAAAAAAAAATGCCAACATTGAAATTTCTTACCTTTTGAGATCAACTTTCTTTTTATGTTTGGGTGTGTCCCGAGTGCCATAGGGAAAATTTCTAATGAAGTGCTGCTTAAAATCTCCCAGGTATTCTTTACGGAACCATGCATCCTAAAGAAAACACAAATGTCTGTCAGGTTTATGAAATTTTTAGATTGTAAACAAAACAAAACAGAAAAACACAAACAAAAAACATGTGCATGTCACATCTCACCAATGAATCCTGGTTCTCCCGCTGTGGGGCAAGTTTTCTCAGCAGCTGCAGAATAGACAAGACCTGGAACATTACTGACATGGCATCTGGAGTAAGCAGGTGGGCTCCCTCTGCGTTATTCCAAGGGCCGTCATTAGTGCTGGCCTCCACCCACACTTCCAGCAGCAGAGGCACGAGCGTAGCTGCAAACCTCTGAACAGTCTCAGCTGAGTCTAGACCCTCGCTTACTGCAGCTCCTGGATCCTGCTCAGGTCTGCGCAGCATAAGTATGAAAAAGAAAAAAGTAAATTTAAACATTCTTAAACTGAACTATTTCTGGATAGCAACTGAAGTCTGCGTTATCATACCTGAAGTTCTAAACGTAGAGCGTTGGGTTGGTTTGGCGCCAGAATGTTCATAAAGTTTAACTCCGACCTTGCCGTACATTAGCTCTTCCCAGCTGAGATGAAGAGGTGTAAGCCAGCCCTCTCCACTGGAACCAAAAACTCCTTCATTTGAGACAGCCATATCGCCTTCCTCCATTGGTCTTTCCTCAACAACTGCCTGGAGAAAGCGCCCAAGTCTGAAGTACAAGTGGAATAAACAAGAAGATTGGCATCCAGAATTATCTTAGATTATTTATATTTCAGTGTAAAAGCAGTCTCCGTACCTCAGAAGCACAGAGAGCCGCCACTGCTGACTCGTCATAGCCCTATCAGGGTTGATTGACAGCGCCCAGGTCCGTGTCTTGGAGTCTTGACCTTTTTTGGCTCCTCCGCTGTTCTGTCTGTGAGAGATCATCTCTAGGAAATTAGTGCAGGAGTACTGCAGGCCGTGCTGCTAACAGAGCAGGGTAGTGCTCCAGGAACACGTCAAGGACATTCATAGAATCCTCCTGGATTCCTGCCTCGATGTGCGTCATGGCACAAGACAAGTGAGCACTGAGGAGGGGAAAAATGGAGCCACGCGTTCTGCAGGCACACACTGTGCAATGAACCTGCAAGCAGGTTGAGACACTCTGTTATTTAAGATATAAACAAGCAAATTAAAAAAAGGTGTTTACTGTATTTTTGTGTTGTTTCTCTAACCTGAGTACACGAGTAGCTGCCACACGAACATTGTGATCCTTGTCTGTTAAAACAGCTGCCACTTCAGAAAGCAAGCGTGACAGATGCTGCTCCAACAAAGACGGACTAATGGACAGCAAGTCTTTCAAACCCAACAAGGCACTGTGTTTCACATTGGCATTGTAATGGTGCAGCTGAGACAAGAGGTCCTGGGAAAGGAGGAAAAAAGGATGAGATAAATTTGTTGTTGTTCTTCCTCTCTCAGCTGCTCTTGTTAAGGGTCGCCACAGCGGATCATCTGCCTCCATCTCACTCTATCCCTAGCATCCTCTGTCACGCCAACCCTCTGCATGTCCTCTTTAACTAAATTCAAGAATCTTTTCCGAGGTCTTCCTCTTTTCCTCTTGCCTGGCAGCTCCAGCTTCAATATCCTTTATCTAGTATATTCATTATCCCTCCTCTGCACATGTCCAAACCATCTCAACCTGAGCTGTCCCTCTGATGTACTCATTTCTAATCTTGGCTATTCTAGTCACTCCCAGTGAAAATCTTAAGATCTTCGACTCTGCCACCTCCAGCTCTCCTTCCTGTATTTTTGTCAGATCTTACTACAATCTTGCAAACCTTCCCTTTCACTCTTGCGGTTATCCTTCTATCAAAAATCACCCCTGATGCCCACACACTCTTCTGCACTGCCTGTTGGTTTCGGATGGCTGACCCCTAGGTATTTAAACTCGTCCATCTTTACCTTTCCGTCTGTCTCCCTCTCATTCACAAAGATGTATTCTGTCTTGCTTCTACACTCATTTCTCTTCTCTCCAGAGCATACCTCCGCCTGTTCCCTTCTCTCACTACGGAAGGAGATAAACTTGTTCCGGTCAATTAAATGAACCTGTAGCAAGCCTTTCAATTTGCTGACATCTTAAATGCACACATGGAGATCTTACATTAATACTCAGCTGTCTGTGTGTTGTGGGGCCACTCGTGTCTCGCTTCAGCTGCTCTGGCAGAAAGATCCCCTTGGACCGAAAGTTGGTGTTGGTGGCGTTATCAGCTCTGGGCTTCTTCTTTCCCACTTTTAGCTTCACCTTCTGGAAGTCATCCTGCCTCTTCTTCTTTTTGGCCTTCATCTCTGCAGTCTATACTGCTGTCAGTGTAACAACACGTGAAGATAGCGGGGACTGAATGAATGCACTGATTTTAATAACACGTAAAGCTGTGGGAAATTGATTACGTTTCGGCTATAGCACATAATTTGTGGCAGGATCGTTAACATTAGTATTTGCACTTAACAGTGTAGTAAGTTAGCAGAGCAGCTAGCTTTCTCTGCTAACTCGTTTTACTACAGCAGCATTTAGCGGGAGTTGTTGATTTTACTTACCACGATAAAAGTGCCTGGCGTCTAAAGTCGGAGGTTTACACAACATTAAACATTCACTAAAGACTATCCACACGGCTAAAGACTACACATACATATACAATGAAAATAAATTTATTCGGTCTCGTGTGGATGCATTGGGTCCTTTAATTGTGTGTGTACATGTTCACAAAGACCGCTCGTTAGATGCGCGGACCTCAGCTTCAGCTGCTGCGTGGCTTATAATAAATTAAATCTCTAGGACTCCTGCAAAGCGCAAATTTATAGATGCGCAAGCAATATCCAGTTCGCCAACTTGAAATTTAAAAAAGAAGCCTTCATGTCGTAGGAAGTTCAATATTTCTTTTCAATTTTGCTCCTGGAAGGTCTTGCGGTAAACACCGGTGTACAAAATAAACGCACTAAAAATAGATACCCTCACAGATGCCTTGGAAAAATGGACTTACTAGTTTATAATAGAAGCGAAATCACAAATAAATGCGAATAATTGTTATTTAGTTTCCTCTAGGAGAATCGATTAAGTCTTTCTGTCAAGCGCGGACATAGAGTAACATTATAGCTTTTCTTTTTTTTAAACTGGCGAATGCAGTAGACTACTATCGTCTACCGAAGCTCAGCTAGCATTAAATTCTCCGTTCACCTTGCGCTCCAGGGAACTCGCGTGTTGCTTTTAAATATCTCGGGTAAGTTTGATAATATAGAACAGTTGATTATGTCCTGTAGATATCTATGATATGTGGCGTTTGGGAATCACTGACATATGTTTCACAGTCACTTTTTTGGTTGTCAGATACGGATCGGCTTATGGGCCTCCCCCAGCTAACAGAGCTAACCTTTCTTGTTTCACGAAATGAGATGTCTTTACACCTTTTTGTTTTAAAAAAATGTTTGCATCGAGGGTTGTATGGACGATACTATAGAAAACTGTCTTTCTGATGATAATATTTGCCAGTAGACATCATTTTTTAGGCTATCCACGTCATTGTTGTGGCTGCGTGCAAAAGATAATGGGAGACGAAGGCAAGATATCTGAGTCCCAGACTTACTGTGATAAATGCAAGCATAAAATAAATAAGATAAGGACTTAATCGCCTTTTTGCAGATCATAAAAGAGAAACGAGCCTGAAACTAGATTTCAACATACAAGATGATCTAAGTTGATTTTTAAATATTACTTATTTTCCCATTATTTATTTATTTTTGTGCCTGCGCTGCACTTTCCCGCAGTACTGTTGCTGCTGCTCTGTGTTGTTGATAAAGTTAATAAAATACTAGGCAAAAAAAATCTAAGATCGTTTAAAAATCATTGACGATAGTAAAAATACTATCCTTTGTTTTGAATGGATGGATCCTCACATTTTGGGTGGGGGGTGGGTAGAGCATGTTTCCCAAAACAAAGTTACAAACCCATGAGCTGGTTGGATTAAGAAGTCCTAACATGAAGAAAGTTGTACAAATTGCTTACATTATCTCTACCTTCAAGGATTTTTTTTCATCCAGATATTAAACGAGGGTTTCATGCTGTAGAGCTGGTTTCAGAACAGCGTTGTGTTGGGTGTTTGATGAATTTAGCCATTTTGACCTATTTTTAGGTTGAATCATTATGTATGGAAAAAGTATAATTGTTCCTTATACATGAATTAGTCAATGTGTTTATTCCACTTACGTTTACACCTCAGTAACAACAGTGTTTAAATTTATCTCAGGTTTTATAATGAACACAATCAACAAGTTTGCACTGAAAGATTATTTTAGTTATCACATATTTTAGAAGTATTGCATTCTGTCTCACGGCATATATGTAGGGTGACCTGAGCACGAGTAATCAAATTATTAAAACCCTCTACTGCACACATTGTGATGGTACATATTGAAAATTATTTAAAAAAAAAAAAGGGTGGACTCAGCCTGACCACTCTCAATAAATTGAGAGCCACAGAAAGCAGGTGGTAGGGGACACTCATTGGGGATGCTGGCAAAGCTGGACCCATGATGACATAAAATCAACAAAGGTTATTTATGTTGTTGACTACTTCTATGTTGTGCCTAAGCTGTTGTGGAGCTGAGGTCAAAACTTGAAAAAAATTCACAAAATTGCCTTAACCTTGATTAAAAATAAACTTGAAATTTTAGTGATTCACCCCACTGATTGGCAGGCAGTTACACTGGGGGGGGGGTTAGTCCACCTGTGGTAATTGGACTGAAAACACAGTAATTAGAGCAGGTCTTTAACGTGGGTCACATTGTCTGTCTCACAGTTAAGAAGCTGAGGAAATGGAAGCTCAGGAGGATTCAGGAAACCAGCCTCCACCTAAAAATGGGCCCCCAAATCCAAAGAGGAATCCAAAGGTAGGTATCAGGCCGTGGCTCTACTTTAATGCCACAGGTCACCAAATGTACAGTACCAATACCTCAGACTTAATAACATGATACTCCTTACCTTTATATGTACAGCTGCTAAAGAAGGAAATGAGGGATTTCCTCAGTTTTTTTTTTTTTTTCTCTTGTCCCTTGAATTTTGTTGTTGTGTTGCCTGATGGAGCGCTGGGTGGCAGCAGTACTTGGCACATGGACTTGGTGTCTGCTTTCATGTGCAGTCTTGTTATTGAAGACTTCAGCAGTCTGGGCCTCACATCTTAGGCCTGTCAACCCTGTTGTGGTTTAAAGGAATTGTTTTTTAACACCGGTTTTCTTGGCTTTGATGTTCTGAAACTTTTTTTTTTTGTTTTAAAAAGAAAAAAAAAGTGAGATAAACTGGTACCATGTGGCAGGCCACTCAGTTTTTACTACTGAGTGCTACAGTGTCACACTAAAAATATTATGTGGGGGTTATGGATCATTTTGCTGATTCGAATCCCTTTGTTCAGTTAAGATCACAGATTTTTTTTTTTCCACCTGTGTTGTCACATCACTGCTCAATTAAAACGGCAGTGAGTGGACACGTCACGGTTTGAATTCCCGTGACATTCAGCTGCTTTAGACTGCCTTTAATATGTATGTTCTATACGAGCACACTGCATGAGGATAAAAACTCCACAGTTTATTATTTGCAACAGAGACATCAGATTATAAACCGTCACCAATGAGGGAAGGTCCAGTGGTGACATAATATTTTTTTTTTTTTTTTTTTTTACAGTAGAGTACCCTCAGTAAAGTCAGTTCATGTGCACAACTCCTATCTCCATACTGTCTGGTATTTAGCAGTTACATGCATTGTTACTTAAAATTTAAATTAGCAGCAAAAACAGGAAATTGCTGTAGTGATTACCACACACAAATAATATTTCCAGAAATCCTACTATTTAACTTTTTAAATTCTACTCAGATATTTAACCTTTATAATCTAAACTCCAGATTTATTATTTATTTTTTTGGCTTGTTTCTCGCTGTGCTTGTATTGAAAAAAACTTGTATGTTTGGGAACATGTTTTCTTTATTGGTAGGTTCCATCAGATGATGTGGCGTCCACCTCAGCACCTCCCTCGAACAGGAACTACCTCCATATTTTGCACACCTTATGTATCCAACTGGCATCACTCTTGTCACTGAAGGGGTGTATGTCGAGTTGATTTGTGTTTGCTGTTGTGTCTGTCAAGCTCAGATTCGGGGCTTCCAAACACATCACACTGGCCACAGTGCACAGTGGTAGAAGAGCATGCTCTCTTCTACCAGTTTCATTCTCAAATCACTGAGGTCTTGACCTCAGCCTTCCTCGATGTGGCCACTGCGGCAAGTGTAACAACCCAGTTTCTTCCCTGTAGTAACAAATTGTTGCTGTTCTACATTCTCACTTGGTGAGGATGTAGATGCCGCTTATACACATTCCTGTGACTGTCACTGCTTGATGCAGGGGTCACGGAGAATGAGAACGTGATGGTTGTGCTGCGGACCTGGACGCGGAGTTCAGTCCTCTGCTTAGTGTCATCCTGTCACTAATTTCCTGTGTGTCTCTCTCCTTCTCGTGGGTTTATTCCCTCTGCTGACAGAGAAGGCAGCTGCAGCATTCTGCTGATATAGGTAAGTCCTTTTTTACACACAGTGCCACTTCCAGTGTTGAGGGTTGAAGCCTGAGACCTTGGTTTCCCTGCTTCATGTCACGGGTGGTGGCATGTCCACCACCTGGCGAAGCTCACACCCTCAGTGATTAGAGGGCATGAGTCTTTCGAGGTGCAGTCTACTGTTTTGGTCTTTGGAGATCACTGCAAAAGTATTCACACAAAATATTTTCCAATATCTTGCCACAGGTTTCCTGTTTAGAAGTCCAGTTTTCAGCATGATTTTTGGAAGTTTTCTGAATAATTTCTGAATAACAATTCAACCCGGTCTCTTTAGGATGTTGCTACATTGAAGAGCAGCACCATTAGTCTTAAACTGCACGACACATGGCTTATGCTACCATGCATCTGCACTGGTTATTCTTGAAGTTTTAATGCACTTGTTTCTTTTAACACTGCTGAATGCATTATCAGTTTTTTAACCAGTTGCCTGTGTTACACTGGCTTGAATGATAATTTGTTGCATTCCACTTTTTTTTTTTCTTAAGAGTAAACTTTTCCTGATTAGCAAAATATTTTTAAATTTTGTGTTAATCGTTCATCGTGCGTTTGCGAGGGGACTCCTTTATTGGTGCAACACAGAAGTGACCGCTCTGTGGCTGTGCACGGTGAGAAGCGGCGCATCACATGATGTGGTGTCCTGCAGCTCAGTTTGGGCCTAAATGGGGGTTAACTGAGAGCTCCTGTTTTTTTTTTTGTTTGTTTGGGGGTTTTTTTTGCCTGTTTCCCAAGCTCCCATGAGAAGTTTGGATTGATCCGTCCATCTAATCTTTGGAATAAAATCCACAGGCTATTAAACAGAGCAGGTTATGTAACACAACACTGCACTTTTTAAACCTTTGTTTTCTTTCTTTGTTATTGACCATAATTATTGCAAGTTCCTTTTTAACTAGTTTGCAGGACATAACCCTTGTTTATTAGTCATAAATTCATCATCTACTTGATGCTGACCACTACTGTGTTCTCCCAGTGTTCTCCAAAGGGTCTAATATCCATACCGTGCCCTCGCTCAGCAAAATCTTGAAGGGGGTCACAGACTGTGTCATTGGTAAGCAGCAGAGAAGCTTTTTTTTCTCCTCACATCTATCTACTTTATCGCCTGTCCTTCTTGTATAAAGAAGTGAATAATCCCTGATCGTTGTGTCTGCAGGCCTTCAGTATGTGTGGGAGTACCGGAGCCCCAGTAAATCCGTCGCACCGCACTATCAGTGCAAACTGTGCGCCATGGCCAGCTTACAGCATGATATTATTGATCATGTGAAAGGCTGGAAACACTGCTACAGATACATGGTGAGTGCTGTCTGCATTGAAGGTATAATGTTGCAGAATTAATATTTTATTCAGATTTTTTTTTTTTTTTTTTTAACCACAGAAAAAGACCCACCCTGACAAGATTACCAATGAGGAGGAAGATGCTGTCAAAGACCCTGCTATCAGAAAATCTATTAAGGAAGCCGCTGCCGAAGTGGAAAAGACGGAGGGGAGGGGACAAATCAAGGTAATGTGGGTCTGTTGAATGGATGTATTTGCGTTGCGATTTTTGACAGAATTTTATCTTGCTAGCAACAAAATTAACAAGCCCTGAAAGTCTCCCATGTTTCCATTTGTTGGGTGAGCTCACTGGGTTGAGCAGGTGACCCAAATGCTGCATGTATCCCCCCCGTCTTCTGTCCACTGTCCTAACAATAAAGGCTAAAAAGCCCAAAAATATTTACTTTAAAAAAAAAAAACAGCATTTGACGATTATCTGTTCCCATTGTTACTTTTAGGTGATTCTCAGGGAGCCCTTTGACGTTCCTGCTTTCAAAGGACTCCGTAAGTTGCTCTCTTCTGCTCATATTCCATGTTTTTAATTTCTCAAAACCTAAGCTAAACTTTGTTTTCCCAAATTTTAGCATTCAGTAGGACTAAAGGATTTTCCTTACTTCCCAATAGAGTTGCTCATATTACACACATCCTTTTATCCTGTCACAGGTTCTGCTGTTCCTAAAGTTGCACCTTCACTAGCTCCAGGGATGGGACAAATGGGGCCACCATTTGGTTAGTTATTTGTGTATTGCGTTAACACTCTCAAAGTGTACATGAGTGTCTCTCTTGTATTAAAATAACAATATGCAAACTGTATCTCACAGGTCCCAGGTTCTCTGAACCAAGGTTCCCAGGGGAGTTTCCCCCTGACTATCCAGTGGACGAATTCAGAGAGCCCAACTTTGGAGGCTACTCCACCAGGCAAGATTTTTCTGATTCTGGTATGGATCAGGGACCTTTCATGGATGGCATGGGTCACGGTCCAGGTGGAAGAGATGGCTATAGAAGGAGTGGACTGCTGGATGAAGGTCCAAACAAAATGTACCTGGACGAATTCCAGGGCAGCCGGATGGGGAGCAGCTTAATGGACAGGCCAGGTTTAATGGGGGCAGCTCCAGAATCTAGCAGCCTTCCCCATACTTTGCTCTCATACCTGGTAGGTTTCTTGCAATGGGTTAAAAGTCAGCATATTTTGTTTCGTTAAGTATTCGTACTTCTATTTAGACAGTAACTTGGCAAAATGTGGGTTTTTTTCTTCTTTTTTTTTTTAAGGATACTTTCCGGATAGAGAACGAGAGCGATGCCCAGCTGGTGCTGAAGGTGACACAGAAACTAACAGATGTGCTGATGGAGTACCGACTCAGGAGCGTATCATCAGTAAGGCGCTGCTGATAACTTTAAAAAAAACAAAAACACTATCTTTAAATAATCTTAAAACCAAACAAACCACCTTTAAACCTGATCTGTCCAGCTAATTGTTAGTCGTATTTGTTCTGAGCCCAACATTTCTCACATCTCTCATTTTTGAACATCTGATGAAAGTATGAGCAAAAACCAGATTTACATGTCCAGATGTTTCAGTTGTCCCTCGGTCAGATTAAAACATGTATTTTTTGGTGTCTTTGTTTCCTCCTCAGGGGCCAAACAGCATGAGCTCCACAGACTTCTCCTCTTCGCCCCCTAGAATGCAAAGCAGTGGCAACCGATACTCTGGTATATGCGCCATGTCTTCTCCCAGAATTTTTATGATGACTTATCCATGCCTCAGATGCCATGATGGACTCCAGAGTGAGGCGTCTTTCTTTCTTTGCGGTCCCCTTTATAATGGCTTCCTTTTTTGCAGGTCCATCCAGGTACCCTGACGGCCCACCCAGATATTACAAATAAGAGATGCAGCAAGTCTGTCTTCTTGTCTTTCTGTGCCTCATGCACATAAGTCATTGCTGTCCAGATGTTGATTTCATGTATTTTTTTTTATATATTACATATATATTTACATGCAGTGGGTTTTCCTTCCGTTGCTGCCAGGTAGTCTCCTTATTTTAATAATATAGACGTCCTCAGAATATGGGAAGATTTATAACTTCGAAGGGTTTTACATGTGACTTTTGTTGTATCCAGCACCCGTAACTGATGATTTTAGTTTATTTTTTAGGTTCACAGTGCTATTAAAGGCTATTAACATAGAGATGCGTTTTGTCATTGAATTCACGTTTCCCATCAGAGCGTTTCCTTGACCTGTGCTGCAGAAACCAGAAGGCTCCTCCAGGTTTGGAAGTTGTATTTGAGACCTCCCTTGTGCAGTGTCGGACACAAATATTCAAGGGATTTCAGGGTGATACTACAAAACGTGTGTACCCATCCTGGTTCTGTAGCTGAGGTTGATTTTCTTTTCACCTTGGGTTGCTGCAACACGTATGCACTCAGCAGTTTCCGAGAGTTGCCTGGTCGTTTGGTGAATAAATGGACCGACAATGCATTTCAACATTTATTTTAAACAGTAGATACCGGTTTACAGAGAGGAAGCAATTATTAGAAATCCTGAATGAATTTGGCGACCACAAAATATTGGTGCCAACACGCAGAATCGGAGTCAAAAACAAACTGGAATGGAAAATAGATCTCTCCCTGAGTCTCACACCGCAGCATCCACATTAGAGCCCCGTTTAAATTTGTCAAATGGATTTCACCAGGATGTCCTTCATCTGCATCATGTTTATGGGGGTCAGAAGCACTTTTGTCCCCATGAAGTCTTTCCCATGGATCCTCTGAGCCAGCGCGACGTGTTTCTCTGACTTAAACTGAATCACAGCCTCACCGGTGCCACTGCCTTCACTGTCGCACAGTAAGATGATGTTGTCTTTTCTTATTTTGTATTTGCTGAAAAGGCTTTTGATTTGATTTTTCTGCACATCTGCAGGCATGTTTCTTACAAACAGGCACGTCTTAGCTTCTCCAGGTCCGCGTCCGGTGACGCCTCAGATGTGTCAACCAGGGTGCATTTCCTTGGTTTCTTTCTTGGGTCTTGGGCCTTTAGATGATGCCTGAGACTTTCGAGGCTGGTTTTTCTCATCTTTTCTCTCATCAGCTCCTTTGTGATCGATGAGACCTCAATGGCATTGGAGCCCACGTAACAGCCAGTAAGAGTCATTGCATAGTCAAAATCCTCAGTCTGATTAAATATGAGGAAAGCGGTGTCTGTTCTGTTGCCTCCTTTATCGAGCAGATGCTGTACATTTTTCTGTGAAATAGTTGGACATCTAAATAATTCTTTTATTTCAGTCTTGGTCATCTTGTTGGGTAGATTGCTTACCATAACAATGTACTCCACAGCTGGAGTTCGCAACTCACACTCAACTTTTTGCTTTTTTGGTGGTTTAGATGGCAGCTGGTTGACAGACTCCCTCTTGGTCCGCAATGCAGATTTTTGCTTGTGGTTGACACTTTCTTTAAGGGGGTACTGGTGGTGTTCCTGTATCTCCTCACCATCAAAAGCCTTTTCACATTCCTGCAGTGCACTGTTCCATATCTTCTCACACGCACCACGAACATCCACGCAGAAGGGGCCGAGTGACTGCTGGTTGAAGTTAAGAGCGGTGCATGCATCCTCCATAGTTGCAAACTTCACGAGGCAGCCATGGTTAAGTCCCAACTTCACATTTACTATGACTTCTTGTACAGTAAGCCCTCTGAAAAAATGGCAGATATCATCTTTTGTAGTTGAGGCTGGCAGACCAAAGAGCCTGACATAGCCTGGTTTTGAGTTCAGAGCTTTTTCAGGCGTCTGCACCTCTTCCCCTACAACAGCTGTGCTGTCGGCACTCGGATAATCATATGTTGGCTCTGTGTTACTGACATCTCTTTGGTGGGATGACTGAAGACCTTGAAGAACGGTGCAAATCCCAAGAAGAAAGGCAGCACTGGGATCAAGAGATTCTGTGTTTGAAGTCTGTATATCTGCAGTTCTGGGATAAACATGCTCTGCATTCACAGGCAGCACATCAGAAGTATCAGGATTAATGGGGTATGCAGAGGAAGGTGAAAGTTTAGCAGTATTATCATGAGGCCTCCCATTTAAGCATGTGAGACTTGCAGCTGCGAGTCTTGTAGGTCTTCTGGTACGATGCTGGGAGTCTTTCTTCTTCTTCTGCTTTAAAACAGTTACTAATCTGTGCTCCAGCTCTTCCATTTTGCTTATGTGCAGGATCACTTTAGACCCTTTGAGTACATTTCCAGTGCGCCGCATGGCCAGCTGGGCATCTCTTTCTGTGCTGAACGCAATGAAGGCCTCTTGGCGTCTTCCTCCCACTATGCACACTCCACCGTCAGGAATGCGCAGAGAGTCAAAAAAAGCCCGTACATCTTCAATACCCGCCTGGGCATTCAGACCTTCCAGTCGCAGGATTATGGTCATTTTGTGCATCAGATCAAGTGATACCTACAGGGGGGAGGGGAAAGAGCAACGTGAGAACTGCGACAGAAAAAAAACACACGTGTCCTACATGTGAAAAGCGGGGGAAAAAGCGCAGAAAAACAAGTTTTCTTCTTTCCGCCAAATACTCACCACAGCTGCTTACAATCTACACTTATTAAGAGGCGACTTAACGAGCCTTGTTATTTCTATCATCCCGACTCAACTTTAACTCGTCGTAAAACGCTTAAAATGTTCGTCCCGCCGCTCCCACTTACCTATATAGACTTTAAGATGATTTACCGCCACCTACTGGGGGGAGTGCGACCTACTAAGTAACTACTGCAAGATCTTCAGGCGTAACACACCGCTGAACATCAACTGTAGTCTTCATGACATTTTCCTCAGCTGTGTTTTGTCTAGTGTCTTATATGATCAAAAAACGGTGCCCCTCCCCCCGGCTAAGGACTATGCAGACGTGTATTAACATACTTTGTGAAAGGAAATGGAAATGCAAAATGCACGAGATGCAGCTGCAGGCTTGTAGACTGCTTCCTGCAAAAAGTCCCCTATGATGTGTTCTGTAAAAAATGACTAAATGACACACAAAAAAATGTTTTCTAAAATCTTACTCTTCTAAAAGGTTTATTCACTCACCCATAAAACACAACACAGCCTTAACTAATGCAGTGGATTTGCTTAGATCTTCAGCTTGTTTTTACCAGTAACTTATGCAATAAAGATCCTCAATATAACTATTTCCAATAAAATCAGTAAAAAACTAATATTATTATTTTAAAAAATACACACTGTGGCAACCCAGTGTGACTAAGGGAGCTGCTGAAAATAGCTTTTATAATATTAGAGCAATATAGGGGACAGGTGGAAAGGTGAAGCTGCAAAGATTAGAGATAGTGAAGGTAGATGAGTTTAAACCATCCAAAGCAACAAACAGGGTGCAAGAGAGGTGAAGAAGAGAGTGCAGGCAGGGTGGAGTAGGTGGCGATGAGTCGTTGATGTGTGACAGAAGGATAGCAGCAAGAGTGAAAGGGGAGGTTTGCAGTTGAAACCTGGTATGCTGTATGTTTTGGAGGTGGTGCCACTAACAAAAAGACAGGAGGTGGAGCTGAAGATGTTAAGACTTTTCGCTGGGAGTGACCAGAGCAACATTAGAAATAAATACATCAGAGGGACAGGTCAGGTTGAGTGGTTTTAAGACAAAACTAAAGAGGCGAGACATGTGCAGATGAGGGATAGTGTGGATATATTGGACAAAGTGTGTTTAATTTGGAGCTGGCAGGCAGGATGGAAAGAAGAGGACTTCAGCGGAGAAGATTCATGGGTGTAGTGAAGGAGGACATGCAGAAGGTTATGATAGAGGAGGATGCTAGGGATAGAGTGAGATGGAGGCAGATGATCCGCTGTGGCGACCACCAAAGGGAGCACCAGAGAGAAGTCATATAACATGGGTGCCAAGACAACAACAGCTAAACATCGATTTAAATAAAATAAAGAAATGTACATTTAGGTACACGAATAAAGACAAGTTTACACAAGTTAAACTAGCCTACATATGAAGGAATGCCATTTTATGAATTGAAAATTTAGCTAGCACAATGCGCAAATTATTAATAGTGTGCTTTTGCTGGGAAAAAGATAGCTTTTATGAAGATATTTTAGAGGAATTTTATTGATTGGGTTCAGGTAGTTTTTTTTCTGTGCGTCGCTACGTCATCACGTCGCACAAAGCACTGTGGGTCAAAAAGGAAGACTATTGTTTACCATGGCGACGGAGACGCTACTGTTTGTCGTTAGCAGACAGAAAGTCCCCGTCTCGTTATTTATTTTCATGTACATCGACCTGCTCCGGTGCCAGCCGTTCACCATCCCCTTTAGTGCTCCTTCAGACTGTGGTGCGGAAGAGTTTTTCGATATCTCGAGTTTGTCGTGTGTGCGGTGCGGTCCAAATCAGCGGCGGAGCACAACAGGTCGGTTAACCTCACCATCACCGGAATCAAGCAAGCGGCGCTACTCTGAAAATAAAAGTATTTTACTGCTAATCAGATCAATTTTGAGTTCAGCCACAACGACAAAGAAGCCACAGAGAGCTAGGTAGCTTGGTCCAATAAACAGCTCAGGAGCTAGCTCACAAAAAAGAAAAAAGGGAAACAGAGCACAGAGTCTGTTTGATTTTAAGCAAAGTCTCTAGCTGTGATTGTAGACAGCAGGGTTTGAATAACGGGGCTTTAGTATGGCTAACGCTGGTAAAACATGGTCACATGCAAATATTATTTGAAACAACTGCACATAGCAGTCAGCTGACACACGAGGTATCTGCTTGGAGAACACAGGAGGACTCTCACTCTGCTTTCAGAGGCAGTCTGCTTGCTTACAGCTCCTTTTTGCTGTGTGCTCTGTTAGATCCCACAGGTACAGTTGTAACAGCTTCTCCGTTTAAACAGGGTCCTGGCTACACGTCAGCGGAGTATTACCCCAGCTGAATTCAATGTAGCACTATTCAAGCTGAGGCGGGGTAACCTCTCCTGGCTTCCGACCACCGTAAATCCTGACGTCTGCCCCGCTCCCTCTGCTCCGCCAGTGCTGCCAGTCAGGGAGGCTTCCCGCAGCTGGGCCCGAAGTTCAGTCCCGTCAGTTGTGGTGGCTTACCTCTAATGGATCTGTGCACTTGTTACGTGCCAGGTTAAAATTTAAAGGCTAGGCAGAAAGCCCTAGGGACATAAACTAGTTTCAAGTGGATTTAGTAGACTAGTGTGACCAAAAATAGAGCTAGATGTTAGAGCTAAATTGCCTATTATTTTACTATCAAGAGACTAGTTGTACCATAAACTGGGAGAAATAATTGTCAAAAGAACCCTTCTGACTTTTTAGAGTCAAATTTTATTTTGCAGGTTCAGCTCAAGCAATTTGCAATAGTTCAAAATCAAACTTTAATCAAAATAAGATATTCAGAATCAATTCAAATAAATCCAAGAATTAAACTCAATCAAAATGTATTACTTATGAGCTGAGTTGAGAAATGAGGGTCCGAGAATGTCCAATTTTGTCCAAAAATCCTTTTAGAGAAGGAAAGGCTTCGAGTGAGTCGCCTGGCCAAAGCAAAGTGCTTCTGCACTTCATCTTTTATAGCCTAAATCTAAGACACATCCTAGTTTTCATACATCATCCTGACAGACTATCACCCCACTGCCTTTATCCAGTTGGGGAATTAGACTTAACCATTACTTCATTTCTTATTAGCATATGGGTCTTTTAGGTTCTTTCCATTCTGGGACATGTCTCAACATGTTTTTAACTTTGCTCTTGCTCGTCTCTAGGCAACAGTTCCTCTTTTTACTCTCAGTTCAGTGATTTCACAATTTCCATAATACATTACTTCAACTATCATTTCTTTGTTACAGTTACACTCATTATTCAATTCTAAATCATATAATTCATTCTCTAACAATTCTATAAATTTGAATTATGATTGTCCATTCAGTGCCAGGATTAGGCTATCGGGTAATCAAGATCTCAACTCACTTGACAACTCTCAACTACCATGGACCACTTTGATTATAAAGAAACATAATTGCAAGTTCAGCCTTACTTTGTAACCTATAGGTATGAATTTTTTTTATAATCATTCTTCTGGTCCTTCTTTCAGCAGCTCCCATTAGGGATCACCAAAGCAGATCATCTGCCTCCGTCTCACCCTATCCCTTGCATCCTATTCTGTCACACCAACCCTCTGCATGCCCTCTCTCATCCATGAACCTCTTCTGTGGTCTTCCCCTTTTCCTCTTAACTTGCAGCTCCACATATAGCATCCTTTGTCCAGTATATCCACTATCCATCCTCTGCACATGTCCAAACCATCTCAGCCTTGTCTCACTAACTTTGTCTCCAACATTTTAAGTTTTAATTAAACTATCCTAATTAAGAGACTGCATTGCACATTTCAATTCTGGATCCCAATTACAAGAAAGCTATGGGTGGGCACATTTTAGATTAGATTCAACTCATTGTCATTGTGCACACAACGAAATGATCACTCCAGATCACTCATCCAGACACAAGCATCTGCGGTCATGCAGCCAGAGACCGGCGCTACCGTTAGGCACTGTGGTTTAAGTGTCTTGCCCAAGGACACAACACAGCGCAGGGATAGAGGCTCAAACCGGCAACCCTCCAGCTGCAAGGCGAGCACCTACCCACTACACCACTACCACTTTTCACCAGAACATGCCTGATCATTTAAAAAGCTCTTCGGTATCAAAGTAGTCCAATGATAGTTGTTGGTACATCAGATGTTACTAGAAATTATGAGCTAGGGACAAAAAAGGAGTTATCATAAAGGATGAGAACAATGTGGCCAAGAGAACAAAGCAGTGGATTTCCTAGCCTCAGTACTGCTGGCATAAATACGGCAGAGAGCTTAGCTAATGCTTTGCTCTAACTTTTATGGGTATATGATGTATTCAGGTACAGTATTGTGCAAAAGTCTTGAGCTGCCCTTCATTTCTTTATATTTTGCTATGCTGGGAAATAGGTACAGTGATTTGCTAAAACAAGTGCCAACATAAATGGAAATACAGTATATAAGGCAAAGCAGAGTTTGTACAATTCCAATGAGCTTGAAAATCAATATTTGGTATGTCCATCTTTGTTCTTCAACATAGCCTGAACTCTCTTAGGCCAATTTTCTTATAATTTTTTTTTACGTAGTCTTCAGGAATAGTTCTTCAGGCTTCTTGAAGGACATTCAAAGCTCTTCTTTGGATGTTGGCTGCCTCTTCTTCCATTCTCTGTCAAGATGATCCAACATTGCTTCAGTAATGTTGGGGTCCGGGCTCTGGGGAGTCCAAGCCATGACTGATAGGCACTCCATTGTATTTTTTTCTATTCAGGTATGCTTTTACTGCATTGGCAGTAGTGGTGGGCACTAAAGCCTCAAAATTTTGGCATGCTTTTTAAAGTAAATTTGTGATAAAGATATTTTTGATGATATAGAAAAAAGATACAGTGCGTTTTATCGGCAATTGCAGCAGCGTTATTTATCAGTAAAAACTGAAAGGACATTTTCCATCCTTTTTCCAGTGAGCTGCTGTCATTGATGACAAACTACCAGATTCAAAGTGTGACTCTATTGTAACAAGGTGCCAGCAGCAGCAGCATTGTCGTGCAATAATAGTGGCACAGCATGAGTCAAATGTAAGCACAACAGTAGCCAAGGTAGTGTTTTCTCCAGAAATGTTAATGCGTCACACGACTAATACTAACACTTCCGTTTAACAATAACAGAAATAACGACACTCTGTAACTCTTCAGGAGCTGCGCACTATTTTCACATAAAAGCATTTAAAAGCTTTCTACCTGAGATGTTGTATCTTGGGTCAGGTTTTGAACCAGCTGTGTAAAGTTCTGCTTTACTACCATGCAACCGCATCAGTAATTTCCACCCACCGTTTTTTCTTCCTGTCACATGCAGCATAGCTTGTGAGTGCTCCAGCAGTGCTTGGTTGAGTCATTTGTTTAGTTTGGGTTACAGATCAACAGCTGCTCTTGTCTCCTCTTCCTGTGCCATCATAGCCTAGTTGTATTTGATTGTGTGTGTGTTTGTGACTGGCAGCTGTTCTCACTGTCAGGCATGTCGGGGCTTGTCTCATCATAACGTTGCTACATCACTGATACCGCGATATGCCACTTTTATAATATGTAGCAATTTATATCAGCATTATTGCAGACCATATGATATGGCACAGCCATAATTGGCAGTGTGTTTGAGATCACTGCCAATGATGGTATTGTATAGTGAATCAAAACCTGATGGTGTTCATAATTCCATAAATTTTGACAAGATCCACTGACATCACTCACTGAAATGCCATTTGAGTGCTTTTTTTGTAATGCTTGAATGATTCATATGTCAGTTTTAAGTGGCTTAACAAACAAGAACATCTCTCGATCTCCTGTCTCTCTCCCCTCAGCCCCAACTGGTCACAGCAGATGACTGCCCCTCCCTGAGCCTGGTTCTGCTGGAGGTTTTTCCTGTTAAAAGGGAGTTTTTCCTTCCCACCGTCGCCAAGTGCTTGCTCATAGGGGGTCGTTTTGACTGTTGGGTTTTCTCTGTGTTATTGTAGGGTCTTTACCCACAATACAAAGCGCCTTGAGGCGACTGTTTGTTGTGATTTGGCGCTATATAAATAAAATTGAATTGAATTGAAAAATGGTCAAGTACAAGGACAGGACTGAAAATAAGGAAAACTTTGAAAGACCTTCAGAAAGCCTGGAGAATTATTGCTTAAGACCTCTTTAGAAATTACAAGACTATCTGGTTCCTTAGAAGCAAAATATGAAGAAATGAGAGGTGGCTCAAGACTTTTGCACATTTCTGTAAATGAATAGAGAAGTAGACCACAATAGCATATTAATAGACTATGAAAACTGCTTTGAAGAATCCAGCATCCTGGACCACTGATCCTAACTTGTGAGTCATGCAGAGTGATGGTCAGGTTAGGTCATCTTTTCACAACAGAGTGTGTTTGCTCACCTGTATCAACCCATCACTGCAGCTGCGCCATCTGTTGCAAAACCAACAAACGGTGCACCAAGGTGAGGTAAGATCTCACCTTCATACTTAATTCTGATGTAGATGATACATTGACGCTCAGTAAAAGCTGCATTTTGATTGTAACATACCTACCCAGCAGTAACATTTTTAGATTAATCCTCTGTTTTTTTGTATGACTTTTGTAAAATATGACAAATACTCTATTCTGAATCCCTTTCATTTATTTAGTTTTTATGCTCTAAAAGCTTGTTGGCAATTGTTGGTATATTGAAAAACCATGCACTGGTCAGGGTGGGTTTAGAAGGATACAGAATGTTGTAGACTCTTTTTAAGGGTGCATTATTTGTGACACCTTTCCAGGCTTTCACCGCAGCCTCTTTCAGTTGTTATTTGTTTTAGGGGTTACTCTCTTTAGTGTCCTCTTTAGCAGGTAAAATGCAAAATTGACTAGGCCAGTCTAAAACCTTCCACTTTCTGCCCCTGATGAACTCCTTTGTAGTGTTGGCAGTATGGTTTGGGTCATTATCTTGCTGCATGATGAAGGATCTCCCAGTCAGTTTGGTTGCATCTTTCTTTAAATTGACAGAGACAATATTTCTGTAGACTTCTGAGTTCATACTGCTGCCATCATGTGTCATCTACAAAGATTAATAAGCCCATCCCAGAAGAAGCCATGCAAGCCCAAGCCTTGACTCCACTGTTTTTCATAGATGAGCTTGTATGTTTGAAATCATGAGCAGATCCTTTATTTCTCCAAACATTAGGCTTTCCATCATCTTGTAAAGGTGGATTTTTGTCTGATCAGCCCAAAAAAACTTGGTCTCTGTATTTCTTGGCAAATTCCAGCCTGGCCTTCATATTCTTCTTGCTGATTAGTGGTTTGCATCATCTGGGGAAGCCTCTGTACTTTTGTTCATGAAGTCTTCTGCAAACAGCAGATTGTGATACCTTCACTCCTGCCCTCTTGAGGTTGTTGCTGGTATCGCTAACAGTTGTTTTAGGGTCTTTCTTTACAGCACTTAGAATGATTCAGTCATCAACTGCTGTTGTTTTCCTTGGTCTACCCATGTGACATCTGTTACTTAGAACACCAATAATGACTTGTAAATGGTTGTACTTTCTGTGGCTAATGTTTGTGCCATGGCTCTGATTGATTCTCTTCTCTCAGCTTCACAATTGCTTGTTTTGCACCCAATGACAGCTGTCTGGTTTTCATGTTGGTTACTCCTGTAACTATAAATGCACAATCTGCACCTGAATGTGAATGTAGATGTTCAGTGCGATTTATTGTTTGAATAATCTGTAATAGGACACACCTGGCCAACAAAACACACCCCTTGGTCACATGTTTCAATCCTTTTGCTCGCAAGAAAAATGAGTGGCTTCAGACAATATAAATACCTGGAAATAATAGCTGAGATGTTGATCTCTTGTCTCATATTCATCTTTTAATGTCAAACCCAAATCTTTTTAGTCCACAGCAAACAATAAAGGGATTGACCTCACTGTTCCAATACTTTTGGAGGGGAGTGTATAAAAGAAGTTTAGAACTTCTCTCTGGGGTAACAAAAGGAAAATACATGAAATTGTTTGAATTTAAAAGAAATTATAATGATTGGTCAAACTGTCTTTCATGAAATAAGCTAAGCTGAGCTGAATTTCTGTGCTGCATGTCTGAGAAATGCATTTCTCACCAGGTAATACACTACTACAAACCCATTTAATGATAATAAACTTAAACTTAAATGCACATTATAGTGTTCATGGATTCATTATTGAGTGTCAGCATTGTATGATCAGGCTGCTCAAACTGACCTGTGAGTCTCCAGGTGGAATGAAATCAAATCAAATTCAGATCAGAATCAGTAAGAGATCCAGAGGCCAGCCTTGTGGTCGTTGCTTTCTCTTTCTTCTACACTTTCGTCATCCAGCAGAACCAGACTACAGTTCGTGAACTTGTACTGCCAGCCAGTCTTTAGTGCAAATAGAAAACATCAGAGAAAAGCCGAATAAAAAGAGATGTTTCAGGCTGTCTTTGGGCTTGGAGGACATTCTGGGGAACTTCCTGTTCAGTCTGGTTTAACAAGATATTTTCGTCAACTTGTTTTGCTTGTTCTGTACCCTTACAGTGATTTTTAGATGTCAGCACTTTTACTATAAAACAAGAAGTACGATGATCAGAAAGTGTTCAAAACAGTGACAGCAAGTCACAGCTACCAAGGCGACTTCTGTCTAAATTCAGCCAAGCCAGCTGTTGATAAAGGACAATAAGATGATTATGGTGAAAGACCTGCATGCACACAGTACCAGTTTGATTTAGTTTGCCTCTCTAACACCAGTAAAGAGCAATGCAAGGATGCCTTTTTGCATGTAGGTTTCGCTGGTTATACTTTTGTTTTTATGCCCCCCTTTACATCCAGTATTTTCATTATTAATAGCAAAGAACAAGAGCCTGAGGTTTGCCATTGCACTAATATTTCTGAGCTCAAAACTAGACAGCATTCCCAGTGTTCTTTCAAAGTTTAAATTGTCTTCTTCTTTCAGGACTGAGCTGCATTTGCCAGATTGGCTACAAAACTGTTACCACTGATAAAGCATCCATTTCTTGTGAAAAATGTCTCTCAGACAAACCGGTATGTACAGTTTATCTTTCACTTTTTTTTATTGTATCTTAGATTAGGTGAAATCTTACAGTTTTCTCTGACATGTTGTCTTTCTTTACAGGCTGTAACAAAAGATGGATTTGGTTGTATTCGTTGTCCAGGTGGCCTCAGTGTTGAGGGAACATGCCAGTGTCCACCTGGCAATATCCTGGGTGAGTGGGTCACTAACCACTGCAGTATACAGTGGTACAGTGGTTAGTACTGTCATAGAAGGTCCTGGGTTCAAATCTGCCATGCATCTGTGGAGCTTTTTTGTGTGGAGTTTGCATGTTCTGCCTGTGCCTCCTTAGGCTCTCTCCAGCTTTATCATACAGCCTAAGGATATGCATGTTAATTTATAATTAGGGAGTCTAAACTGGTGTGAATGTGAGTGTGAATGCCTGTACAGGGTGTATCCCACCTCTCAGTACGGATAAGCGGTTGAAAAAGTGGATGGAAAAACTTAGATAATTGCTGCATGAATGGTTGAGAGTGATCTGTTTTTGTTTTGGGTTTATTTGCTGCTTTTTCAGTGGAAAGAGATATCAATGGAACCTTCTTGGAAAAGGCCAGGTGTGAAACTTGTGATGAAGACAGCCCTGCTTTGTCCATACCAAACAGCAGTGGAGACAGGTACATATCATATCACGCAAAATCAGCTTATTTGAACAGATTCACATCAGAGATTGTACATCAAATGAAATTAATTATTTCACTGTTCCACTCTCACATGGAGAGGCAGTATTAAAGATTTTAAAATGTCAAATGTTGATCATTACATCTGTGAAAATTACATTTAACTTTCCCACTCTTAAAGAAGACCAAACAGCTGCATTTAGGGTGTTAATTCAAGTCAAACTGTGCATGAAGGAAGTCAAACGACTACATAATCCAATAATAATAAATTAATGAAAAATTAGAATAAAGGATGTCTTTGCAACAACTGTTTGCATTTTTTTTTAACCACGGACAAATTTATTTCTCCTGCTAGTTCTGTAGGAATATTTAAAAAAGCTGCCTTGAGTCCAGATCTTCTTTGTGTGGTATGTAAGAAATTGAACGGTACCTAAAATTGCCTTTCAGGTGTGAGAGATGTCTGGCTGCCTACGTTAACACCTCCTGTGCATGTAAATCTCCTAATGTCCTGGTAAGTTCAGATATCTCTTGACCCTTTTGTTCTCTTAAACTTTTAAATTAAGTGGCTCTGTATACTGTATATTTCATCAATGGCCATTTTTCTTTTAATTCAGACAGGAGGTTTATGTTTCCCTCCTGGCATCCTCTCCACCAATGTCAATCCCACCGTCACTTACTCTCAGTTGGTGAGTCTCCTTCTCTCTGATTTCTTAGTGAATTTTTGCTGTTTCTTTTTATTCTAATTTGTTTTTCCTGTTTTGTTCCCCTCACAGAAGTTCAGTGTCCAGTCAGCATGGTTCCTGCAAAACCTCTACTCCTCCTCTACAGCTTGCCTTGTAATTCCAAGACCTTATTAGAAAAATTTTCTTTAACTAAAATCATAGTAAGCAAGTTCAAGTCACAGTCACATACACTATACTGCCAAAGGTATTCACTCACCCATCCAAATCATTAAATTCAGGTGTTCCAGTCACTTCCATGGCCACAGGTGTATAAAACTAAGGACCTAGGTATTTAAACTGCTTCTACAACCATTTGTGAAAGAATGGGTCACTCTCAGAAGCTCAGTGAATTCCCGCGTGGTACTGTGATAGGATGCCATGTGTGCAACAAGTCCAGTCCTGAAAGTTCCTCACTAGTAAATATTCCACAGTCAATTGTTAGTGCTATTATAACAAAGTGGAAGCAATTGGGAATGACAGCAACTCAGCCATGAAGTGGTAGGCCACGTAAAATCACAGAGCGGCGTCAGTGGATGCTGGGATGCATAGTGCACAGAGGTCACCAACTTTCTGCAGGGTCAGTCGCTACAGACCTCCCAACTTTATGTGGCCTTTGGAAGAACAGTGTGTAGAGAGCTTCATGGAATCGGTTTCCAGCAGCTGCATCCAAGCCTTACATCAGTGAGCGAAATGCAAAGCATCAGATGCAGTAGTATAAAGCACACCGCCACTGGTCTCTGGAGCAGTGGAGATGTGTTCTCTGGAGTGACAAATCACACTTTTCCATCTGGCAATCTGTTGGATGAGTCTGGGTTTGGCATTTGCCAGGCGAATAGTACTTGTCTGACTGCATTGTGCCGTTTGGTGGAGGGGTGATTATGGTGTGGGATTGTTTTTCAGGAGTTGGGCTCAGCCCCTTAGTTCCAGTGAAAGGAACTCCTAATGCTTCAGCATACCAAGACATTTTGGACAATTTCATGCTCCTAACTTTGTGGAAACAATTTGGGGATGGCCCCTTCTTGCACCAGTGCACAAAGCAGCTCCATAAAGATATGGATGAGAAAGTTTGGTGTGGAAGAACTTTACTGGCCTGCATAGAGTCCTGACCTCAATCCAATAGAACACCTTTGGGAAGAATTAGAGCCAAAACTGCAGGCCTTCTCATCCAAAATCAGTGTCTGACCTCATAAATGTACTTCTGGAAGAATGGTCATAAATTCCCAAAAACATTGCTAAACCTTGTTTACCTTGTTTAGGAGTGTTTAGAAAAGTTGAAGCTGCAAAGGGTGGGCCGACATCAAATTAAAACCTATAGATTAAGAGTGGCATCTCATTCAAGTTCATATGTGTGTGAAGGAAGACAAGTGAATACTTCTGGCAATATAGTGTATAAATGATGTGCCTACCACTGGAGAATAATTCGGATTTTAGGATCTTTTTTGGGGATTTTGGACAAAAACACTGAAGAATTAAATGCATCCACAGTTTGCTGGTAATTTATGTCAAAATTAGTTACTGGATGCTTTAAAAGCAAACCCTTTGGCTGAAGTGATAATTAAAATAAGTGTATTAGTCCCGTGTTCCAATATTATTAGGGCGTGTTTGGATTTTTCTGAAGCATTTTGTGTGTAATTAGCAGTGCTGTGTAAACAAGTTGTGTTCTTCCAGGGCTTCTCCAACCTGACGGCGTGTCAGGCTCTCGGAAACATGTGTGTGATGAACATGCACTCCTTGAGCAGTGCATCCACAGATGCCTGTGGACTCTTCAACACCATCTTCAGATCCATGGCCGCTTTGAGCTCAACCCAAGGCATTTCGTACTGGTAATCGTGTATAAATTGTGTGATCTTTGCTTGAATATGAATGAATTCTGTCATAGTTTCCCTCAATGAATGCTCATGACTGTCTTCAGGAGAGCTAATCTGCCGTGGCTTTATTATGGGGATGAACCAGGACTTGCCAGTCGAGTGCTTCAGACTGATCCCATTCCGACTGGGTTTAGTTTCAGAGGTAAAAACAAGGTAAGTGACTGACTTTAATCCTCTTCACATTGAAATAAAATAGCAAAGAACTGTGCTTGAAAATAATAGCAATACATAAACAGTGTCCCGTTTATTTCATGACACCTCAAATTGAGACGTAAAAACTAAAAAGCTAAATATTCTTTTAATTCACATTCATTGTGTAATTTTTTTTTTGTCCAGAACACAAACATCAGGCTGCTTGCCGCTGTCTATAATGTCAGAGGAGGGTTCCTCAGATGGGAGCAAGTAGGAGGACAAAATTTGCAGGTAAAAAGTCAACGAATATTAGACTACTGCAATGCACCTTCTAAAATGTAGAGATGCTTGATTTACCTGCATAGGTTGTTGTAGAGCCACATCTTAGAGGTGTCTAACTCCCTTTGCATTACACAACCATCATCATCTAGGGTTTACAAAAAAGGAGAAACTATCTAGTGAGTGACAGTTCTTAGTAACTCAGACAACCAGTTGTTAAAACCAAATATGCTGAATCTCTGAACATATTGAACCCTTGAAGAAGAAGGGCTACAGCAGAAGACCACACCGAGGTGGATGGTAGGGTCCAAATTTGGCATGAACAACATGAAAGCATGGATCCATCCTACCTTGTGTAATGGTGTGGGCAATATTTTCTTGGTTCAATTTTTTCTTTCTTTTAAGATTCCGTATTGTATTGCAGATTATTGTCTTGCGATGTATCGAGTGTAACAGAATCACTGTGTCATGATGGCATCATTATCATAAAGTATCGTGGTAGTTTTGTTAAGTTACTCTGTGAGTCCTGCCTGTTTTTCAGCCTAACTAAAGTAACTGCAGTTTTTCCATGTTATTTATATAACATATACATCATAGAAAAATAATAAATGGGTCACACCTTGTGTCTTCTTCCCCTCCTCCTTCTTTCAGCTTTGTCCACAGCCAAAAACCAAACAAGCAGCAGCCTTCAGCTTTGGAACGGCTTACAAAGAAACTGTGGGTATCTTTCAATTCATTTAACTCAGAGAAGGAATACAAACTCTGCAGTGCTGAGTTGTAATATGAGCTGTTTGTGTGCGCATAGTGTGATCTCTCAGTAGCAGAACTGTTTGCCACCTATCCTGAACCATTGTTCTATGATGTTTTCCTGGATCTTGGTGGAGAAAACAGAAAACTTCTCCCCCTGCCCACACTGGTTCAGAACCAGCAATACAATGGACGATTCATCAACCAAGGTGGAGATTCATTCTTTTATACATATCTTTACATTTTGTAGATATCTTTAGATAGATAGATGTATTGTGTGTGTCACACTTAAATGATTCAGGTCATCAAACAAATTTTATTCAGACAAAGATAGCCCGAGTAAATACAAAAATACCATTTTTAAATGATGATTTCATTTATTTAGGGAAAAAAGCTACCCAAAGCTACCCAGCACTATGTGAAAAAGTAATTGACTAAACCTGATAATTGGTTGTGCCAACTTGGCAGCATGAACTGCAATCAGGCATTTGCATTTATTGACAATGAGGCTTTCCCATCTCTGTGGAGGAATTTTGGCCCACTCTTCTTTGCAGATTTGGCATAAACGGCCTGTTTAAGGTCATGTCAAAGTATCTCAATCAGATTTTAGTCCAGGCTTTGATTAGGAACCGATCAGAACTCTCCTACGGATGCCATTTTTGTCCATATTGTCAGACAGGTTCCATTTAAGCAATTTCTTGATTCAGCAGGTCTGGCAGTGATCAGGCCTGGGTGAGGCTAATGAAACTGAACGATGTGGTTAATCACAGTTAATTCATGACTTAACAAGGAGGGGACAGTTATTTTTTCACATAGGCCCAGGTAGGGTTGGATAACTTTCTTACCTTAATAATGAAATCATAATTTAAAAAGTGCATTTTGTATTTACTCAGGTTATCTTTGTCTAAAATAAAAATTTGCTTGACGATCTGAAACATGTGTGACAAATGTGCAAAATGATAAGAAATCAGGAAGGAGGTAAATACTCTTTCACAGCACTGTATGTGTGTGTGTGTTTGTGTTTGCTTTTATACAGAGAATATGAACAACTGGTACTTGTCTCGACGAATGTTTCTTGTGGACACACTGAGCGGAAGAGAAAAAAGCACAAGTTCTCAGCCTAAAGTCATCCGCGTAGCCAGCAGCATCAAAATAAGGTAGGCTCCCACTGTGGAAATAGGGAAACCCTTCTTCTTTATGTCTGCTTTTTGAAGACGTTATGCTGGTATTGATCAAATATGTGTTTGGTAGGTTCCAGCTGGTTCCACGAACCCAGCAAGGGCAGGTGTTCCCCCCTCTAATGATTGTGACCTACACAGATGTTTCCATCACAGATAACAATACTCAAACTGTGTCTGTGAGTGGGTCGCACTCTCACACAAACACACATTTTTTGAAGACCTTCCTCAACACAATGCTTCAGTTTAAAATGACACCTAATTCCCTAACTTCAGCTGTAAAGTTTGGCCAAATTAGTTGATTTGTTTATCTCAAAGTTTTTGGTTGGTTTATGCACTGAACTCATTTATGTTTCCAGACAACCTTTGCTGTGGAGTATGAGATGGATCAGAAGGAGGCTCGCTTAAAGACAGATGTGAGTAAAAGTTTGAATGAAATGTTGACAAATCACAGAGGAGGCGTTCTTGCATGCGACTCATGTTGCAGCACAAAGTGATGCAGTATCACGTCTGACTTTCTTTGTGTGCTCAGACTGCTCTGGGTGTATTGGGTGGGGTGGCTGTACTCTACTCCCTGCTGAAGACAATCAGCTGGAAGAGGAGGATTGCATCTTCCTTCATTGATCTGGAGGTACCGTGCCTTTATCATTTAATCTACTTCACGCCATCTGTTGGTGTAAACCACAGAAGTAATGCTGGTTTCTCCATCCTCCTGCCTCAGACAATGGGGAAGTTTCTGTTGTTTTATGCTGGTGACCTGGCCAACGTTTTCTTTGCCGTCACTGTGGGAACTGGACTCTACTGGCTTATCTTTTACAAGGTATGTCTCATTCCTTTAAACAGTAGGTCTTTCTTTGTATAGGATTAAGTTTTATTCATTTAATATGCACGTCAGTGGCTCTTTTCTCTAGTTTCTTTCATTTCAGGCTTTTTGCATGGGCTTTTAACAGTTTTTCTTTTCTTCTCTGCACTCTTTAGACATTAAAGGCAAGTCTTTTTCCTCCTTTACTTTCCCATATCAACTCTGTGAATATTGAGATGGAATGATTGCTGGCTGCTTTCATGGATTCATTTGTGTATGCGTCCGTTTAGGCCCAACAGTTTGTGTCAGTCCTGTTACCACTGCCGGCTCAGGAGGAGCAGTTTGTGACGTACATCGGATGCGCCTTTGCTCTAAAGGTTAGACACCAGCTGAGCAGAAGTAACAACGATCAGTATCCCTGCTGAAAGCTCGATGGTAGGCTTTAACCAGGAATACTGAAAATATATTATTTTGTGAAATTGTATCCAGGCTATCCAGTTTCTCCATAAGCTGGTCCTGCAGGTGACGGTTGATATATTTCTCATCGACTGGGAGAGGCCACGAAGTAAAACTAGCAGATCTGTGCAAGGTATCAACATGCTGACCTTTAGCTTCTTTTTTAAAGCCTCCATAAGAGGTAAAAATCCAGCTGCTTTAAATAATTCGACACATTCATTGCTGTTTCAGCAAGTGGCGAGTCAAAACGTGACGCCTCTCCGGTCAGCATATGGAGGACTTACTTTGTGGCCAATGAATGGAACGAGATTCAGACCATCCGCAAGATCAACCCGACTTTTCAAATCATGGCTGTGCTCTTCTTTCTTGAAGTACGTTTCACCCTCAATTCTTTTTGCAGCTTTTGTTATATCTCTGATCATCATTGCTGACATGCCACCATGCTTTGTTTAGGTGCTGGGCTTCTCTAACCTGGCCTTGAGGGACCCCTGGTCAAATTTACAGCGCTCCCCTGAGGAATACACCCCCTCATACAGCCTGACACTGCGCTATGGTCTGGCAGCCACACTGTGGCTCTGCATTGGACTTCTGCAGGTGAATAACCTCCAGTTACTTTTAACTATTCTTTCCTTTACATCCATTTTCATCTATCAGCTCATTCTGTCTTTCCTAGGAAATGAGGGTAATGTATAGTACATCCCCCATAAAAGATGTCCTTTAAACCCTACAGGTGATTTTCTTCACTGTGTTTTATGCCCACTTTGTGGAGGACAAAATCCGTCAGTTCGTGGATCTCTGCTCCATCAGTAATGTAAGTAACACATGTTACATGAAGCCATGTGATAGGTTCAAATCATTCAAAATTAACAAATACACCAACAGCTTTCTTAGTTTTACTTGCGCAAGGAGGAAAATCCCATCCTCTGAGCTCAGCTCCCGGGCCAAGGGATGTGACCGTTCACTGGGCAAAGAGGAAGTGGTCTCCTACGGATCAACCTCCTTGTTCCGCTTTTATTTCAGACCTTCACAATAAAGTCACGTGGGTTACATAAAACTCAGTTTACAACATGCAATAAACAGCATTCTTGGCTCTTTCCTTACCATATATGGTAGTAAGCATTCTGTGGAATGTCTGTAAGTTACATTTGTATACGCAGCCTACGTGAGGGTCTGTATCTTATATATAAGAATGTGTGTGAATGCATTTCCTGTAGACTTCAAAATGAAACAACAGTGTAATATAAAACTTATGAAAACAGAAGATATGATAATTCAATGTAAATGGAAAAAAGTTTACAGAATAATCCTAACACCATGTTTTTCCATCTTTATTGCTACATCAACATTTTTTGTTTCTGTTTCCGTGCAGATTTCTGTGCTAATTTTATCACATCGCTGCTTTGGCTACTACATTCATGGGCGTTCAGTTCATGGACACGCAGATACAAACATGGAGGAAATGAACAACAATCTGAAAAGAGAAGCTGTATGTGCACCAAAGGGCTTTTAATCTACTTCTTGCTGTTTTTTTCAGCTGGATTATATGCATGACTTTTTTTTTCTTTCTTTCTTTTTTCAAGGAGTCACTGTGTGGTCAGAGGGGTTTACTCCCCAACACAGAAGTCCAGACCTTTCAGGTGTCTCTCACGAACCATCTGAGGTTACGGTATGACAGCATACAGGAGTCAATCAGCAAGGTATGTCCTGACCACGGTCATGTCTGCACCTTTTCTATGGATGTTCTGTTTAATGGTACTGTTTGTAATGATCCTCTGCAGACTTAACTCTAACTTTAAAACTAAAATCTAGCATTTAACCATAAAGTTTCAGATCCTTTAATAAGAAAGAAGAAAAGTATTTGGGTTACAAGTTTAGTAGATAACTTTTCAACACTAATGTAACTGATCACATAAAGCAGAGCTGTTTCCAGCAGTGGAAAGCTACTCTGATGTGTGCTCCCATTTCTGTTTGGAATGCTTTTCTTTACACCACCCTCACTGCACAGTTTTGTGGTAGAAATTGGTATTACACATAGACAGTATGAAAGATGGCTAAAGGTCCTGGGTCTGAAAAGTGAAGCCAACGCATAAGTGCCTAAAACCTGCATTCTTTTTAAAGGCCACCAGAGGGTGATGGCTGTGGTTGTTAAAAAAAAAGTCTATGACAGTGGTTCCCAAAGTCAAGGGTGTTGTGGCCCACTTAAAAACCAGAAAATACCATGGGGCACATTAATTCACATTAATTCACTTTTTATATAAATAAATACATTTATATAAATATGTAACTATGCATACTTGTGAATAATAATAACAATAAAAAAACTGATAGATTTTTACCATGGTCTGTGAAGCTGGATTTAACAAATAAGTATTCAAAGTTTTTAGAGCACGTGTAGCACCAAACGAATTTGAACTCTGTACTCTTGTGCGAGTACAGAGTATGACATCATTGGGTTGGTTGGTTGCTGCTAATAGACTTACATTAGTTTATTTTAGCTAACTAGTGACCAAACTGAAAATTCAGTGGAAAACAAGAACACTAAAACAAAACTTTTGTACTGCGCCTGGCTGCAACAATAAATTTTTATGTTAAAATAAACAAGGATATCCTGTATACTCTCACTCTCTGTCTCTTTATCAGTAAGTGGTTCTTCATTGTTAGCTAGCTGCACTGAAACAGGAGAGTCCACCGGTAATGTTTGAGTTTGTAGAGCACTTTATAAATGAGGACTGTGTGGAGGAGAGCCTGTTTGAGTCCGGTGCACTAGTGGTTCATTGGACCTGCAAGCTGGAGTCAGACACTAATTCTTCCTTGTTGGAGCAGATGTAGAGAGCCAGTGGTGCAATCAGCTGGCAGAGCACATGCCCACAAGATGCGTTCTGTACTGGCACAAGATGGCGCTACACATGCTCTAAAAACTTTAACTATAAACGCTTATTTCTTAAATCCAGCTTCACAGAGTTAAATCTATGACAGTTTTTTAGAGCAGGGTGTAAATTAGCCTTTAAACATGTAGGATTTCGTGTCCACTTTAAGTCCGTTTTATAACTTGGAGTCATTTGAAATTTCAGAAAGGATTATCTAGAACAGGATCATTGGGAATGACCTGCGATTGACAATTTCAAAACACCAAGATGGCAACAGGACTTTACAAAGCAGTGGGTGATGTCACAGTAGCTATGCCCATGTTTTATACTGTCTATGGTGTTACATTAAAGTATAGCCTGGCTCTATTTTAACTTCAGTTGATATCTCTGCAATACACCACATAAACATTTTGGACATAAAGTTAAAGCAGTGACTTTCTTCACTTTTTGTTCATTTGCTAAGTTTAATTTACATGTACCTTTAAAAGATTTGATTGTCTCCTGTCCTCTAGAGGAACCGGCCATCACGGCTCACCGACGCATCCCTGCCTAGCTCACTTGAGCCGCACTTCAGAGCTTACCACAGCATGAACCACTTCCTGGGATCTGTTATAGACCACGTTAGTACAAATACACAAGAATAACAAACTGAAAGCAGCAGAGTTTGAGTTGATCTGATTCAATTAGAAAAACTTTCTTATTTCTCTCTTATGTTATTTGAGAAAGGCCTACCCTGACATGGACTACCTAGTGAAGGACAAGCTGATGTTTGAGAGTGTCATAGGAATGGAGTTCCTTGAACCCACTGAGAAAAGCATCTTTTACAATGGTAATGATCTGGGCCAGAGTACATTTGAGTTTGTTTGTCTGCGCCTACGTGTATGTACATGATGTCTGTTTGTATTTCTCGTGGCAGATGAGGCACACACCTTCAGTAATGTGCTGTATTATGGAAATGAGGCCACGCTGCTGATCTTTGACACCTTGTTCTTCTGTGTCGTCGACCTTGGATCCCAGAGCTTTGTGCTCTCTGCCGTGCTTACATACGTGCAGCAAGTGGTCAGTATTTGGTGTGCCTACAGCACGTTCTCTCCACTGCTTGAAAAGTACATGCAGTAATAAATGTCTCGCTCTTCACAGATATTTCGCGTTTTACGTAACAGTTTGGGACGAAAGAACCTCGTCAACAAGACTCTGGTGGATGAGAGATTTCTGATATAAACTCATTTGCTAAATAGTTGATATTATTGTATGTTAGCTACATTTCTTTTACAGATTGTGCATCTTTCTTATAAATTGTTTTCTTTGCTGATTTGGATGTAAATGTTTAAAAATTTTGACAGATTTTGCTGGGTTTTTTTAATTCATTAAATTTTTTTATGATACAAAACACATCTTGTTCTGGGATTTGTTTTTAGGTAAAGAATAGTAGCATATCAATATCATATTTCTGTAAGAAACAACCATCTGCCATGTAAACGATTAAAATTTAACATTTTTCTGAGAATCCTTACAGTAACCCAAAATAATAGTCAGTTGTATCTGTACTATCTTTTAAATATGTTCATAGATTTAATAAATCAGTCCATTTATGCCAGAGAGCATAAAAAAATTATTTTTTATAGAACTCCAAATAGAATCACTATTGACAATGTATAGAGGAAACTTTCTGAGTGACTATAAAACAGAAAAACGCGGCAGTATGAAAGTGTTATACTTTTTTTCTCACTCTGTCTGACCTTCCTTTCTTGGCTGTGTACCTTTTAATGCATATTTAAGTATTTCAAATGTATTTTTATAAGGCTTTTCAAGGCAAGAATCCAGTCACAATGTGCTTTACAGAGGTATCAAGGAAAACCAGCTTGTGCAAGGTCAAAATGAGACCAGCCTGTCTGCCACCAACAGCCATGCCGCCTTGCACGTTGCTTAAATCACCTTTCTTCCTTATTCTGACGCTCGGTTTGAACTTCAGTAATTCGTCTTGACCATGTCTACATGCCTAAATGCACTGAGTTGCTACCATATTATTGACTGGTGGATATCTGTGTTAAGGCTCAGCTCAACAGGTGTACCTAACAAAGTGGCCAGGAAGTGTAGTTTTGTTTTGTTTTTTTGTAGTTCATTACAACTTTAGTTCTTTAAGACTGTGTTGTTCTTTAGTTAACAAATCAGGGGAAAAAAATACAAGCAGACAGCTTTTCTTAGGTCAGTGGCAGAGTTGATCCTATCTTGCCGCAGGGCTTTAAAAAGCACATCCACTTTGTGTATGTGGCCATGAGGGAACGTAATTACGTCTGTCAGCTCTCAGCCAATCAGCGTTCACGTCACTGTGCGGCGCTCCCGAATAGATACATACCGGAGCGGTCGGTGTTAAGCCATGAGCTCAAATAACTTCTTTACATCCGCTGGTTGAGGTAAGCTTGAATTTTGCTACGTTTACACTTTTTGCCTCTCATAGGTTAAGATGCAGTGAAGTCCGGAGGGTTTTTATCTGGTGTAGGCATATTGTCCAATTTGGTGGGTGTGGACACGACTAGCTGCCGTTAGCATGAATTTGGCTGCTTTTCCCGTTTGAGCGCTTCTGTTACTATGTGTTACTGTCATGTCGCAGCTCTGAGACTGCTCTCCCGTGTTTCCCGTGTCAAGCTGCTACGATACTCGCTGATCGATTTGTAGAGCTGCTTTGCAACTAGCAAGGAAAGGCTAGTAGTGTCAAAAAACATGGCAACTTTGTTGCAGAGATCCGAGCTGGGACGGCCCCTCGTTGTTCTGTGTGCCTCACGCACAGTTTGAGCTCTTTTCGGGGTTTTTTTCCCTGTTTTTTGGCAGCCCAGTTTCTCCATGTGGGGGCAGCTGTGACTGTGAGGGGCAGATTTTTACCTGAGCTACTCGTCACCTTTGTTGCTGCATCTTATCCGCACGCTTAAACGGGGTTTTCACGTGTTGGGGGGTCTGCAGCTACATCCCAGGCAGGAAAACGTATTTATTTAGTCTTTATTATTTATGAGCTGGTAATTTTACTTTTAAAGTTCTGGGGCTTTTTTACTTTAGTAACAGTAACGTTTGTTAGAATAATGGAAAGAAAACGCCCATAGTACACATTTAAGTGTTTATTTTATTACGCTTTGATTGTTGGAAGTCTATGCATACTGCCTTATTTGCATATCAGGATATACAGCTTCTGAAATTTTCAAAATGTCTATTTTCAGAATCAGCTGAGGCAGTTTAATGATCATATCTGTTAGTTGTTTGGTTTCTTTTTTCACCCTGTTCTTGTGACTCGTCTTACATTATGAAACGAGGGCAGATTGTATGGAGACTTGCAGTGAGGACCCAGTTCTCTAGGTCATCCTGACCAGTCAGAGCATTACTCAGGAACGAAATGTCAGGGGCCCGTTACTGCCAGAGCTATTTTTAACAGTGAGCGTGCAGAACTGCTGACCTACAGATGGAGAAAAGTGCAGAGTACAACTCACGCCAGATGTGGCTCCAGTGGTGCTATCTCTAATCCTGATTTTTCTCAGTATTTAAGGACTGCAAGAGTTAACCCTCTTCAAACTGTTAAAAAAAAAAAAAAAAGCTTAATCACTGTCATTGTATTTCTAAATGAGGCTCTATCTGAGATTATGACATAATAAGTTGGGTATAAAAATATCTTCTAGAGTTGACATTCCTGCTCTGAATGCATTTTGAACACAAATTAATAGACAAATGAGAGCATTTTTGTTCAGAAGTATACACTCACTCGTCAGCTTTTAAATAGACTTTGCTAGTACCACATTAGACCTTTTCCCATCAGAACTGCTTTGGAGCATATATTCAACAAGGTGCTGAAAATGTTCCTCAGAGATTTGGCTCCATATTAACACGATAATGATAACATGACACAGTTGCTGCAGATCTGTCAGCTGCACATCCATGATGTAAATCTCCTGTTCCACCACATCAAAAAATGCTTTGTTCTGTTTAGTTTGAGATCTGGTGACACTGGAGCCCATTTGATTGCAGTAGACTGTAACGTTCAAGGAACCAGTTTGAGATGATTTGAGCTTTGATGACATGGTGTGTTATCTTGCTTGAAGCAGCTATCAGAAGATGGGTACATTGTGGTCATAAAGGCAAGAATATTGTCAGTGACAATACTCGGGTAGGCTGTGGTGTTTAGTAGTATGGGGGCCACATTATTACACCACCAGCAGCATTAATTGATACAATGCAGGAAGAGCCTGTGTGAACTGCAACCTCAGCTTCCTGTTCTTAACTGACATGACTGCTTTAAGGTTCAATGTTCTGTGCATTCAGAGACACTTTTGCATACCATGGCTGTTGGTTATTTGAATTACTGTTGCCTTTCTATTGGCTTAAATCATTCTCTCCAGTCTCCTTTGACCTCTGGCATCAACAAGACTATTCCACCCAGGGAGCTGCCGCTCACTGGATATTTTTTACTCTTTTTCTGACTCATTTGCTGTAAAACCTAGAGATGGCTGTGTGGGAAAACCCCCAGCAGAACAGCAAACCCATCTGTCTACATGCCTAAATGCACTGACTTATTGTCATGTGATTGACTGATTAAATATTTGCATTAATGAGCAGTTGAACAGGTGTACCCAATAAAGTGACCAGTGAGTGTAAATCCTAACTTCATAAAATAAGCAGTTTTAGGTCAAAGCTTCTTTTTAAAAAAAACTTTTTTTTTTATTGCATTTGAGGTGTTGTGACACTAACACATTATACACTAAGGACCTTTTGTTTTTCTGTCTTTTTGTTTTTTACTTTTGTTTTTTTGTTGTTGTTTTTTTTCAAGCAGTGAAGGACTTTTTCATGAGGTATCGAGTTGGTCAGTATGTTGTGCATTTAAGCACAGATAAAATGTAGATATAAAAGATAAAAATACAGATATCACAACTATTTAAATATCCCTTATCCCTTCCAGATCAAATGAATGTGTTTTGTGTGTTGTTTTGTTTTTTTTTTAAATAGCCAAATGTTTGTATTTTTACTAAAGCGTAACTAACTGTATATAACTCATATTTTCCTTTTCTGCCATTGATATTTACATAGAACTATTCAGTTTCACAGCATGGGAATTACATTTTGTTAAGTCTAGTGTTAAGCTCAATAAAGTTTCCAGAAGAATTAACAAGTTGTTAATCAACAGCCCAACTTTATACCAGTGAACTGATTTAAATCTAAATTGCCCACAGGCAAAATATGTAAGTGGCCACTGCAAAGGTCAGGTTTTAAAGACAAATATCAAGGATTTGTCTGAATATTAACTTTCAAATATTGCTGTATCACATCAGCAGTTACTGTGGAAAACTATTTTTATGTTACTCAAACACAAAGTTTGCCACCAGCTACAAATCCCTCTTTGTTTGCACATTGTTTGCTTAGTGGTGCATGCAGAGAACACTCTGCCATCTGATGATGAATGCAGCTTAAAAAAGGACCTCCATCTGTTGCTCTCTGACCTCTGTACGTTTTCGATAGGTGTGCATACATCTGCAGTGCAGAGTGCGTGTGCCTGTCTGCAGGACCCGGTCAGCCATGCCTGTGACATCTCAGCTTCTCAGGGCTTTGCCTCGCTCCAAGGCCTTTGCCTCCACTCTGTTACCATGCCAACAACACCAGTCCCAGTTGGGGCCCGTAACTCACCGACCTGCCTCAAGACAGCCATCCCACATGTGGCAAAGGCGCCAGCCATCAAGAAGTTACCAGACATCCTTAGTTCTCCACAGCTACGTCCTCACCCCTCCGCAGGTCAACTCCATTCTTAAAGCCAACGAGTACAGCTTTAAGGTTTGTGTGGTCATGTGTGATGTATCTCGCCATCTATACTTGCCTTTGCTGTAGTTTATTGTTCATGTTGTGATTCCAGGTGCCAGAGTTTGATGGGAAAAATGTGTCATCAGTGATGGGTTTCGAAAGTAATCAGTTGCCAGCCAACGCTCCGATAGAAGATCGTCGCAGTGCAGCCACGTGCCTGCAGACGCGGGGGATGCTGCTCGGGGTGTTCGATGGCCACGCTGGCTGCGCCTGTGCACAGGTAAACTTGCTCTGAGACTCTCGGCCTGCATGCCATTTTAACTGATTATCTTCCTTTTCTCTAGAAGCAAAGCTCTGATTTTTTTTTTTTTTTTTTTAAACCCGTATTGTGTCACTGTGCAAATAGAAAATTATGTTTCTCGAATTGGATAAGTGATGCTTTTATAGAGGATGTTCATTAGTCTTCAGGGTGTCAATTTTTAAATATTGTGATCTTAAGAAAATCCTGAATCACCAACACATTCAATAACAACAACAATAACAACAACACTCAAACCTTACTGCTTTTTCTTTCTCTTTTTCCCCAATTTCCTTATCAAAATTTGCCCAGAAAGTAGGTCATTTAACTCATGTTGAATTTCATATTAAAAGGGAAAACTCACACATTTCAAATTCAATTTAAAAACCTCATAATTGTGGATAATTTTAGGTTATTTTTCCTCAGTGATATTTGTTGTCGCTAGCTCTAAGACTGTTGTCCTGCATGCCATTTTAACTGATTAACTTCCTTTTCTCTAGAAGTATAACTCAGAATGATTTTTTTTTTATTCCACATCATGTTACTGTGCAAATCCAAACTGATAAATTACTGGGCTAATATGAGCATCGCTAATATTTTCTTTTCTAAATCAGATTATATTCGGTTAAGGGCCTATGTCCTGAAATACTTGACTAGAAGAAATTTCTTTGTTGCAATCTGCAAACTTACAGTGTGTAAATATTTCATCATGTGCAAATATTTTAAAGGTTTCACAACTGTGAGTACATGGTGCAGGATTCTGTGTTATCTCTGCCATTGTACGCCTTAATGCAGTGGCACTATTTCCTTATGCAAATTGAAACTCCCTTCTCTGCAGGCACTGAGTGAGAGGTTGTTCTACTACATAGCAGTGTCACTGCTGCCCCATGACACTCTGTGTGAGCTTGAGGCAGCAGTTGAGGCTGGCAGGGCCCTCAGTCCCATCCTGCAGTGGCACAAACACCCCAACGACTACTTCAGCAGGGAGGCTCAGAGGCTCTACTTCAACAGCCTTCGAACCTACTGGCAGGAATTAATTGATCTAACAAGGTGAGGAATGCAAAACTCAGCAGAGTATACAGAGCTATGTCTAAAGGCTACTGTATCAAAAAACACACAAAGACAACCCCCCAGGAGCTTGTATTTAAATGAGAGCAATTTGTTTCTTAAACTTGGGGGAACAGCATCTGTTGTCTCAATTCAATGTTTGCCTAACAAACGTGCTCATGGCATGCACACACAGGCACCTAATTAGGAACACTTGTTAAACGGCTCATTAAACCAAAAGCATTAAACCGGTGACATGGCAGCAACTCGGTGTATTTCAGCATGTATGAGATGGTCAAGACAACCTGATAAAATTCAAACTGGGCATCAGAATGGAGAAGAGAGGTGATTTTAAGTGTCTTTGAACGTGGCATGGTTGTTGGTATCAGACAGGCACCAACAGAAACTGCTGATCTGCTGTGATTTTCCCATAGTGTACTACCATCTCTAGGGTTTACAGACAATGGTTTGAAAAAGAGAAAATATCCAGAGAGCAGCCTTGTTGATGTCAGAGGTCATAAGAGATTGGCCAGACTGCTTCAGTAACGCAGCTACCGACTCTTTACAACCAGGGTATGCAGCAAAGCATCTCTGAATGCACAACATGTCAAACCTTGAAGCAGCAGAGGACCACACCAGGTGTCACTCCCGTCAGCTAAGAACGGGAAACTGAGGCTACACCAACAGTGGACAGTAAAAGATTGTAAAAATGTCGGCTCGTCTGAGTCTTGATTTCTGCTGTGATATTCAGATTGTAAAGTCAGAATTTGGTGTAAACAACATGAAAACATGGATCCATCCTGCCTTGTATCAACGGTTCAGGCTGTTGCTGGTGGTGTAATGATAATGGACAATGTCACAAAGCTGGCCTTCACAGTCTCCAGATCTCAATCCAATAGAGCACCTTTGGGATGTGGTGGAACAGGAGATTCATATCATGGATGGGCAGCTGACAAATCTGCAGCAGCTGTGTGATGCTATCATGTTAATATGAAACAAAATCTCTGAGAAACATTTCCATCACCATGTTGAATTTGTGCCATGAAGAATTAAGGTGGTTCTGAAGCCAAGAGGGGGTCCCAGCAAGGTTATTAGCAAGGTGCACCTAAATGTGTCCAGTTAATGTGCGATGTTTATAAATGCATTGTTTATCTTTTGGCGTTTCCAGTTAAAAGTATTAACAGGCCTTTAACTGTTTTTATTCAGACGAATATCATTTTTCTCCTGAGTGTTTGGCCTTGGCAAAATATTTATTTTATCATCTTTACCTGGTAGCAACATGCGCACACCAACAGAGGTGTGGGTGTGTTTGTTTTGCCAGTGGTGCTATTTTTGGTCTCCAGTCTTGGCCTGTGGCTCCTGCTTTATTTGAGTCACACATTTAGTTTTCCCTGTTTTTAGCCCAGGTGAGGTTCCAGACACCCGCGAAGCATTGCTGAATGCGTTCAAGAGGCTCGACAATGACATTTCACTAGAGGCTCAGGTAAGAACTGTAAAAATCCAAGTTGTGCCTCACGAACACACTAATACAATTTTATTTTAAAATGCTGTGATTAGGTTATGTTCCAAGTTTTCAGTTTTACTACAAAATTTCATTATCATTAACTCATTTTCATCGTTAAAGTATTTTCTGCCCTTTTTTATTTACCAGGTATAATTTTCCATGTTTGATACTAATGCAAGTTTGTTATGAAACTTGCAGTCATTAATCTGCCAACTGGGTGCAGTTACAGCCCTCTACAGTATTACATGAGAAACCTTCCCATAGCATGCCCACATGTACTGTAAACTGATATTGTTAAGAATTAATGTCCAGGCACAAATTCAAAATATCTCGGATATGCAAGCCTGAATGAAATTGTGCCAAGAGCTCAGTTCAGGTTGACACATTAAGAGATATATTGAATAACATTACTGCTCAGTAGCAATGCCAAAAAATGTGTGTGTCCAAATTTAAATTTTTATGGCTCAAAGAGAAGATCAGGTGTCAGTACCTCCCCATCTAATATCCACCATCTTTTCCTGCTTTATTTTGCTCTGCAGGTTGGAGACCCAAATGCTTTTTTGCACTACTGGGTTCTGAGAGTGGCCTTTTCTGGAGCAACAGCTTGTGTGGCTCACATCGACGGTCCAGACCTGTATGAACAATAAATACATAATAGTGCTTTTTAACAACACTAAAGCTATAAAATAATTGTTCTGTAAAGGTGTCTGTCCTTGTTTCTGAAGCTTTATAGCCAATGCAGGAGACGCTCGTGCAGTTTTGGGGGTGCAGGAGGAGGATGGCTCGTTTAGCGCTCACACACTTTCGAATGACCACAACTCACAGAACGAGAACGAGGTGGCTCGGATACGGAGCGAACACCCTCAGTCGGAGAGAAAAACAGTCATACGTCAGGTACTCCACCTGCTAATCTGCTCAGTATGGTTGTGGGCTTTTTTGTTTGTTTTTTTTAACAACATTTATTAAAACCTCCTTCCCCATCTTCATTCTATCTTCTTCATCAGGACCGGCTGCTCGGCCTGCTCATGCCTTTCCGTGCATTCGGAGACGTGAAGTTCAAGTGGAGCATTGAGCTGCAGAAGCGCGTCTTGGAGTCTGGACCTGATCAGCTTCATGAAAACGAGCACACCAAGTTCATCCCCCCAAACTATCACACCCCTCCTTACTTGACCGCTGAGCCTGAGATCACGTATCACAAACTGAGACCACAGGATCGCTTCCTGGTGAGAGGCAGCGTCGCTGCTGTTTCATGCAAAATACAAACAATGTGTTTTCCATCAGGATATTTTTAGCCTGCTAATCTTTATTGAATTGCACTTTTGTTTCAGTGTTTTGTTTTCAGCTGTCCCAAAAATATACTGCCCTTTTAACATTTAAAAGCTCTTACATCTACAGCTATGACTAGCTATGGAACATTATCCCCATTCTTAATAAAGATTATCCACTCTGGTTAATGAGCCCAGCATTAAACCTGTGAATAAATCAGAGACATGGGAACTGATTCATAGATCTGAAACCTGGACATTTATTATAAAATAAAATGCGTTATGGATTTGGGGTCTCATTTTATTTGTCAATAGGCTGGCTAAAAACAGCCATCACTGACAGATTTTGTGAGTCACATCTAATTAACTCTGAGAACTGAATAATGTGTTCTGAATCCTGATGTTTGTACCATTGTTCTCCTCAAAGTGGGCGTCTATCCTCCAGATGTACCTTTTTCTTTTCTTTTTTTTTCCAGCTTCTTTTTTGCATCTAAAAAGAGAGAGTGGGCTGTGCCATTTATTGAATTTCAAAGAAAATATCAGTTTCTAAGAGAGGAATTATCTAGCTTCAGGGTCCACAACTACATTGCTCTGTGACCTTTTCAAACAAAGGCTGTATTTGTGAAGAAATAATTAGGTTTGGATGACTTATTCCCAGTGCCAGTATTTCCCCAAATGAATAAATGTTAGCTACAGTTCCCATGACAACTTTAGTGAAAACACTTCAGTGTTGCGTGGCTTACAGTTGTGGTCAGGCTTTTAATGATTTCTTTGAACTATTCTTTTTCCAGTGTAAAATGATTGTACAGCATACATCTTTAGTGACTTTAAAAAACAAGAATTTATTTTGGATTTTCTCTAATCCAAACTAAATTTTCTTGGGTTTGAAAGCCTCGCCTTTGCTCCTCCAAACATACCTCTTGTCATTGTGACCAACAAGCTTTGTCTCATCTCAAAGCTTTTGTCCAGAAGGCTCGTCCATGTGGGCAGCTGCAAATTTCAGTCAAGCTTGAAGCAGACGATTTTGGAGCAGGGGCTTCTTTCTCAGTCAGCACCCTCTCAGTTCATCATGATGTAAAACTCACTTCACAGTGGACAGTGATGCTGGTGTTCCAGCAGTTTCCAGTACAAGGCAGATTTGAGCCTTGATGGTTCCTGGGATGTTTCTGAACATCCCAACTCATTTTCTCTCATCTGAGTGTGACCGTTTGGGTCTTCTTTCAAACCTTGGCAAACCTTGTAGTGTTGGTCAATCCGGTGAGTGCTGTCAAACAAATCTCTTTTTTTTTTTAAATTTTATTTATTTATTTTTTATCCTGGCTAAGAGAAGCTACAAGTTGTAGTCAGTCATGATCAATAGCGAGAAGCTATCAGGTTTGGTCTTGTAGAACCTTCAGCACCACTTATTAAAAGAGTGTTTGTAAATATTGTATGTATACTTTTGACCCTGTATGGCTTAGAGAAAATCCAAAATATATTCAAACTTGTACACCAAATTCTTGTTTGTTTTGTGCCCCCCCCCCAAAAATAAAAAAACTGTTAAAGGTGTATGCTGTACAAAAGCCCAAAAATACCATTGCTTTTAAGCCCGTGATGAGTGCATGTAAACTTCTGACCACAACTGTCTGACTTTTCTCTGTTGGCAGGTGATTGGCTCTGATGGCCTCTGGGAGACCCTCCACAGGCAGGAAGTGATTCGTATCGTCGGGGAGTATTTAACAGGGGTCCATCAACATCAGCCACTCAAAGTCGGAGGATACAGGGTCACCTTGGGACAAATGCAGGGGCTGCTCGAGGAGCGAAAGGCTCGGGTATCTTCAGCGTTCGAGGATCAGAACTCTGCCACGCACCTGATGCGCCACGCGGTGGGAAATAACGAGTTCGGCACAGTGGACCATGAGAGGCTGTCAAAGATGCTGTCGCTGCCCGAGGAGCTGGCTCGCATGTACCGTGACGACATCACCATCATCATCACGCAGTTCAACCCTCATGTGATCGGAGCACAGAGACAGGAAGGCTAGTCGTGAGCTGTTCAAAAGCCATGTCACACTGACCAGCGCACACACACACTTCTGTCATTGTAGATCTATATCTAAAGCACACTGATGACAAACAGGCCATATTCAGAAAGTATCTGTCCAACTGTTAAATGTCATTATTTTAACACTATGTGAAGAATTTATATGTTTGTATGCAGTGCTGCAGTTTCTTATGAAGATGTCAGCTAAAAACTGGATGAAGTTTCTTATAACATGTTATTTATGCTACCACTGTTGCCATTTTCATGCACACTTCTCTTGGTGATTAGACGCTGTTGCAAACTGACTTTGGTGCCAAAACCTTCAACCTCGTTTTATCAACAGCTCAGCAGGTTTGAAAATCTAGAAACTTCCAAAGTGGGAGAAAAAGGTGGCTTTAAAAGCAAAGAGGCCTTTAGTGATAGCGCTGACTCCACCTGTTGTTCCAATATGAATTTTAACCAGGCCGTGCCACTGTTGGAGCATGTTCTGTTTTCTCTGCTGTGTCCAGCATGCAATCATATTCACTTTCTAGTTTGTTTCTGAGAAACTGTTGTTACAACCAGGGTTGTTGCATCTATTTGTTTTTACCTTGTGAGAATGTATGAGGTATTCTTAGTGAATCTAAAGACAGATGCTTTGTTCTGAGTTTACAGTAAGATCTACTCTACTGATTGTGAGTGTTAAGTTGTTCATATTGATGTCCGTGTCTAACGTGGAGTTTAGAGAGCTAAAAGACGACTCTTAAACCTCCTATGGCTCAAAGTAAAATTGAGGGCTCACAGTTTTAAGTGAGAGAAACGTCATTCTGTTACACAGAAAAACTCGTGAAGGAGGGGTTGTGGTTTGAGAGATCGCTGCTTATGTTTTAAAGAAGCAGTAACTTTGGAAGAGAAGTCATCTCTTCATCTTAAAGGTCACAAGCTGGAGAGGTTGGGAATCGCTGACATGAGTGATTGTTTTCTCTTCAAATCACGGGTACTGTAACACGGCGCAAAAGCACCTCACAAAGACTTGCACTGCGCACATCTACAAGTACACATTTACCCAGCTTTAACTGTGCTACATTTTCATTTGTGATTCATTAGTGCTAATGAATTGACTTATTCTCCATATTTAACACTATTTTATTACCCTGATAGCAGTGGATTTAAGTCTGTTCCTGTTGATGACCTTCTTGAGTTTGTCGTACTTTTCTGAAAATTGAAAGGTTAAAGGACTATATTGATGACAGGTCATTTATAGTGCAACAGGATGTTACATATGGGAAGTGATGAGAATAGAAGCAGCAAACCAACCCTCTTGTAACTATCTAGTTACTTCTAAATCAGGATTGTGATTGTTGAAAGAGCAGAATGTACATTTAAAAGAAGCTGTTTGAATAGTAAATATTTATTCAGCTTTTGCAGTATGTGACACATCATTACTGTTGTATGTATAAATTTTAACTTATGTGGGTTGAGTTTTGTATATGGAATGCTTTAATAAAAATCCTGAATATACAAATCCTGGTACATTTTGGTTTGTTTTGGGTTATACAAGAGGGCCACCGGGTTGGTATAGTGCTTTAGCCAGGAATGCCACAACCCTGAAGAGTCTGACCTTCAAATGCCTGGAAGGTCAGTGTGTTGTCACTATACACACCACACAAAGTGGGTTGGATGGATGCTGATGGTGTTTGCTGCCACTAGGTGATGCTGCAGCACCTAATAGGCCAAGTGTCAAATGGAGGAGGTTAAACTACAGCACAAACCTTTCAGTGCACTAGCAAGTGGACATTTGGACAACAACTGTGTGCCAAAAGCCACCAAATACACTCACCTCCGCTACATTAGATACACGTGTCCAAGTGTTTGGCTGGTTAGGTATTTTAATTTACAGTCTCATGACTGCAGCTCAAGTTATTTATGCACATAGACATGATCAAGATGACCTGCCGAAGTTCAAACTGAGCATCAGATTTAAGTGATAGAAGTGACTTTGAACATGGTGTGGTTATTGGTGTCAGACGGGCTGGACTTAGTGTTTCAGAAACTGCTGATCTGCTGGTATTTTCCTACACAACCATCTCTACGGTTTCACCCAGAGAATTGCTGCTGTAAATTCCTTGTTGACCTTAGAGAGCAGAGAAGAAGGGGCAGACTGCTTCAAGCTGATAGGAAGGCAACGGTAACTCAAATAACCAGTAGTTACAACCAAGGTATGCAGAGGAGCATCTCTGAACACGTGTCAAACCTTGAAGCAGATGAGCTACAGCAGCAAAAGACCACACCGGGTGTCCTTCCCGAACCACAGCCAGCCTGAGTATCATTGCTCATACTTTATGGCCAGAGTGTACCCATCCTCTGATGGCTGCTTCCAGCAGGATAATGCTTCATCATGATGAATTTACTGCACTCAAATGGCCTCCACAGTCACCAGATCTCAATCCAATAGATCACCTTGTTGAATCTGTGCCATGATGAATTAAAATAGTTTTGTTGGCAAAATGGGTTCCAACCCAGTACTAGCAAGGTGTACTCAATAAAGTGAAAGACTTTCCATGCAGAATTCAAACACAAAAGACTACATTATACTTTTTAGATTTTGATTCAAACTGAGATCTATTTGATTCTGTCTCTTGTACTTTTTCTGCTGTTTTCATATTAAAAATCTCAACATCTTGAACCAAGATTTCAGCAACAATTTTTTGTCCTTTCTCCCACCCTCACCCCTGACCCTGGTTCTACTCGAGGTTTCTTCCTGTTAAAAGGGAGTTTTTCCTTCCCACTGTCACCAGGTGCTTGCTCATAGAGAGTCTAATTGTTGGAGTTTCTTTCTAATATTTTAAGGTCCTTACCTTACAATATATAGCACCTTGAGGTGGCTGTTGCTGTGAATTGGTGCTATATAAATAAAACTGAATTGAATTGCTGTATCACAAAGTGTCACAGAGAGAAGAATTCTTTACTGTAAGCATTTTTTTTCATTATCACACTGACACACTGTAGGTGTCTGGAAGAACTGGTGTGTTTAGCTGACAGTCTGCTTACTGGAAATAAACACCTCTGCATCATACAGTAGTTTAGTCAGTTACACACGTAGCTTCCGCTGCTGCAAGGACGTTATTTCCAGATTAGTGTGTGAACAATGACTAAGGGCTTTTGTCTTACCGAAATTGTAATAGAAATCACCCCTCACAGTAAAACTGACTCACCAGAAAACAGGATACCAACAAAGGCAAGCAATTAAATCAATCCTAGACAGTGCTAAGAGCAGCAACAGCTTCAGTTCTAATCTTTTTTGCATTTGTTATGGAGTTAAATTAGAAATGAAATTGTGTTGATTTTAGATAACTTCACTCTTCAGTTTACAGATGCTGTATTTTTGGAAAGAAGGAACACACAGGATGAAACAGTCGAACTTCTGCTTGGTTCTTGTAAAGAGTCATAAGATTAGGCCTATGCAGTAAATGTGCAATGCAAACTATTGTGAAATAAGCTGATCTTAGTGGAGAAACATCAATATAGTTCTATATTAGGGGGGAAAAAGCCCCTCTAGTAAAGTAGGGACATAAATGTGTGTGTGTATATATGTTGTGGAAAGTGTTGCTGGGATACAGGCAAGGAGAGAGTGCAGACATAAACACTGAAGAGGGTCCACGTTAAGTTCATCATCATGAGGCTGAAGCTCAGCCCACTCCTCTGTTTGAATTTTGGGAGCTGCAACAGGCTGTACGATGACTCATCCTGAACACACACACACGCACGCACACAAGAGTAACACACAAACATGGCACATGGATTGAATGGAAGCGTGTTCATGGGGCAGCACATGTGGTACCCACCTCCAACTCTCACATGTAAGCATTTTTGTTTGTTTAGACCTCTTTGTGTTGCATAAAAGCTAAAAAATCATGCCACGCTCCTTTCAGCACTATCAACAATCTGTGTCCTGTCTCCCACTGACAAAGAGATGAGTCAGAGCATCGTGGCCTTGACTGCTCAGCGGCAGACAAGGAGGAGGGGGAACAGTTAAAGCAGAGTAATCCCAAACCACAGGCTTCCTGAATGAAGAGATACTGTATAGGACATGTACTAAACCTTAAGTCACCCATCGCCTACTGCACCAAACGATGAAAAACGATGATGCGAAAACCAAAGTGGTCCTCAGTTTTTGTTGTTTATTGAGAAACAGAGCAGCAAATGCACTTTACAAAACAAAACAAAACAACACAACAACAAAAAAAAAGAAATGATCTGTTTGAGATGTTTAAACATTTCCAGCTGTTACATGACATTCAACAATTAGCTGCTACAGTCAAACTAAAGAGTGTAACACACCAAGCTCTGGGCCCAAAAAAAAAAAAAAAAAAAAAGTGATGGGAGAGAATAAAACTGCTAATGAAACAGCCAGTCTGGCAGTGAAATCATAATATCAACTTGTTCAACTTGTTATATAAATGAGTGATTAGCATGGGACCACCTAACAGATTAATTAAGCATGCACAGCATTTGTTAATAACGTTCATCTCTCTCTTGTAAATAAAATAAAAATCAGCTAAAGTAAATGTGTGAGGACTCATTGGGTTTTTAGGTTTGGGAAATTTTACGAGGAATTTTTAGGGGTCTGTGTGCTTGTGTTATCTTATTTATCAGACAGGTAAAAATTGAAATCAAAATAACCTTGAGTCATCTGTGTAGTCTGGTCTGGTTTAAGGGTTTAAACAGGAAGACTTGTTTAAGGCTTGGGGTGGAGTGTTTTCATCTTATCTGTATTGAGGGTTTAAACGTTTAACACACTGTTAATCCCTTGGAGACTAATTTGTGATACTGGCACATATAAATAAAAGCAACTCGGAAACCGTCTGTGTTGCGTCTACATCATGGCGTTCCTCTCCTCCTCTCCAGTCTGACATTGTCTTTGGCTCTTTTTGCTGATGCGTTTGATCACTACAATGAAGGCAATGACTGCAACAGGAGGAGACACAAAAATAGAAGTCAGTTACAGCAACACAAAACTTTACAATTATATTGTTGGACAATCTAATAGTTTGTGTGAGATTTGGTCTCATCAGATAATGGATTTATTTTGGGATTTGTCAGAATTACCACAGAATCCCAGAATGCCAGCCAGTATCCCGATGGTGGGTCCCATTCCAAATCCAAATGCCTTTCCTTCTGGTGCAATGTAGCAGTAGCCCAGCTCTGTGCAGTTACATACTTTCACTGGGAGAGAGACAGGATAAGAGTAAGCTATGGTGGGACTGCTGACTACACTAAAATATCATCACCTTTCAATATGATATGAGCAAAGATTTGCTTATTAACCCATCCAGCAGTGTGGAGACATCACCTGATGAATAGTTCAACCTTTCCTTACTTTTGGTTTCTACCACCTCATATCTAGCAGCAGGGAGGTCTATGATGGACTGGAAGTTTTAGTGGAGCCAGCATTAAACTGGGCACTATAAAAATAAAGCACACCCTCTTTAAATTCTAAGTTTGAAGATTTTACACATCAGGACATAATCAAAAATTATCTGCAAGTTTTGACATTAGACATGCAGATTAGCTACATCTCAGACTGCAGGCCTCAGTTAGGATGTTAAATGACAGTTCATGACAATACAATCAGAAAAAGACTGAACACATATGGCTTGTTTGGAAGAACATTCAATTCAGTTCAATTCATTTAGCACCAAATTACAACAGTCACCTTAAGGCGCTTTATATTGTAAGGTAAAGACCCTACAATAATTACAGAGAAAACCCAACAGTCAAAACAACCCCCTATCAGCAAGCACTTGGTGACAGTGGGAAGGAAAAACTCCCTTTTAACAGGAAGAAACCTCCAGCAGAACCGGGCTCAGGGAGGGGCAGCCATCTGCCACAACTGGTTGGGGCTGAGGGGTAAAAGATGGAACACATCTTTAAAATAAGATGGGGCCTGATTATTCAAGATTTTGTATGTGAGAAGAAGGACTTTAAAATTCTATTCTGGATTTAACAGGGAGGCAATGAAGAGAAGCCAATATGTGAGAACATGGAAGCACAAGACTTCTAGAATAATGTCCTTTGGATTGATGAGCCTAAAGTGGAGATGTTTGGCCATAATGCACAGCACCAAACCAAACAACATTTCAGCACAAACACCTCAAACCAGCTGTTAAGCAAGCTGGTGGAGAGGTGATGATTTGGGCTTGTTTTGCAGCCACAGGACCTGAGCACCTTGCAGTCATTGAGTCGACCACGAACTCCTCTGTATACCAAAGTATTCTAGAGTCATATGCGGTGCCATCTGTCTGACAGTTAAAGCTTGGCTGAAATTATGTCATGGAATAGGACAATGATGCCAAGCACTGCAGCAAATCTACAACAGAACTGCTGAAAAAGCAAAGAATCAAACTGTTGCAGTGGCCCAGCCAAAGTCCAGACCTCAACCTGACTGAAAAGCTGTTGTGGTTTAAGAGAGCTTTGCATAAATGAATGTCCACAATCCTCAATGATCCGATGCAACACTGTAAAGAAGAGTGCACCAAAATTCCTCCACAACGATGTGACAGACTGATAAGGTCATAAAGAAAAATATGACTTGACGTTATTGCTGCTAAAGGTGGTTTTACAAGATGTTGTATCAATGGGTGTGCTTAGTTTTTCACATACGTTCTCTGCATTTTGCTGTAGATTGTGTTCAATACTAACATGGTGTAATATGTCATGTGGAGCTTGTATTTACCTAATTTTAAGACCTGATAAGAACTAGATTTTTTTTTTTAAATGTCCCGATGAATAAAACCTGAGATTGACAGAAGGTGTAAATTCTTTTATCATGACATTGTATAATATTGCCAGCTGTAACCTTTAGACATTTGACTCACCCTCAAACTTCTGTGGACTCCTACACCTGCATTGTCTTTAATGACAATGGCAAGTGAGAAGGTTTTATCTTCAGTTGGTGGTTTCTTCAGTTTCAGTTCAGCTGTTGTAGCTGCACGACACACAAAGAATAACCCGGACAATGTAGCAAGCTGAAGGCAGAGACGCACATCTTTACATAGTTTGATGTTATGCTTCTACTTTACAGATATTGGTGTACCATCAATTTGGTCCAGCTCCCAGTTAGGTGATTTCCCAGTTTTGGTGGCAAAGGTGAAAGTGAATGGCTGGGAGAAAGGGTTGCTGTCTGGGTCCTGGGCCATTATGAGAACAGGTTTGACATTCTTCGTGCAAATGAAGGCCTGGGTCGTAATCAGTTTGGGGGTGTTGTCATTCACATCCAACAGCCTTATATGCAGGTCACGCTCAGCAGACTTTTCTGGGTTCCCTTTCAGAGGGAATATCAGAAAGCATGGGAAAAGTGTTCTCACTCAAGACTCATTTGTTTATGAAGGTGAGCAGCAGTCAGTATTTAATGGTAAAAGGCCTCAAATACATTAACAAATAACTGCAGTAGCATCTAATGCTTCTGAAAGGTACTGAAAGTGTTTGCATGCAGTTACTTCGTATGATGTTTCTTTAAGGGAACAAAACATTCAAGCCAATGTGTCTCACATTGTGTGGCCTATAAAGAAAAAAAACTCAAGAGCAGTGTCTCATCTCACCCTTTTCAAAGGCAGTGACAGTGACTTTGAAAGTCTCTACTTTCTCCCTGTCCAGGTTTTCTTTGGTCTTGATTACTCCTGTAGCAGGATCGATCTCCAGCCAGCCTTCAGTGTCACCGTCCAGCTTAAAACTGCACACAGACACAACGGCGCAACAATCAATCATCACTCTGGCCCAGTCGATGACAAAGCACACACTCAGCTGGTGGCCAGGGGAAACATTGGTAGTCAAAACGAATCAATGGTCTGCTTTGTGTACACACTGTAGTCCCAGCACAGGAAAATGCAAACTAGCAGTCAGTACTCTGTGCTCAACCAGGTAAACAATGCCAAAGCTTTAATGCTGTGCATGTGGTGTGTTTATGTTCAGCCTACTATCATACAGTACATCTCGTAAGAACGTGGTTACAGCATCCAGCCACTTCATCTATCAGGCTAAGAGAGAGATTGTGATCAGTTAAGGGAAAATTGTTTTTAAAAGCAATGCTCAGCTGCTTCAACTCTGCAAAAGTTTCCCAAACTAGAAGATATTTGGTACAGATTTACTCCATCGTAAAGCCCAAAAACATTGCAGGGAAAAGATCAAAGTTTTGACTCAGGAAAAAAAAAATTACACATATTAACCCCTGGCTCAAGGTAGGGCAGCTCATAAGCCTCAGCTGTATCTTCCTGTTCTTCACTGTGTATATCTGCTGTATTATGTAACAGCTTTCACCAAATCCTTGTACAGCTACAACTCTTAAAGCACTCAGGACCCAGACACTGAGCAGTCTCCAGTGCGTGCTTACCCGATCTCTTTGCCCTCTGGGTCCTTGGCCTCCACAGTGAGCAGTACCGATCCTTTGGTGAAGTTTTCATGTACAGTCACATCCAGGATGTCCAAGCTGAACTCTGGGACCTCATCTACATCGGTGACCAACACAGTGAAAAAGGTGGTGGACTCGCTGCCATACTTGAGACCTTTCATCAGTGGTTCTGGGTTACGAGCATCAATCTGGAGCCTGTAGGTGGAAGAGGACTCAAAGTCCAGAGGCTGTTAGGAAGGAGGAAAAAAATGCAGTTTTAGAAAAAGGAGCAAAGGGAAGAGCAGCAGATAAGATGCCCATTATAGTATAATGTATGTGTGAATCTAGTTAGTAAAGCCTAGTCAGCAGGTATTAAACCAACAATGAGTTCTTTGCTTTAAAACCAAAATAAGGAATTCAGAGCAGATAGATTTATATGGACATGCAGCTTCAGGGACAAACGAGAACCATTTACAATTGTCATAAAATCATCTGCAGAAGACTGACAACCTATGACAGCTGGGATAGGCTCCAGCCCCACCATGACCCTGAGCTGAATAAGTGGAAGAAAATGGATGGATGGATGGATGGATAAAAAGATAAATGACAAAACTTTGTTTCTGCTGCATACATGATGACCTGTAGCTGATCTGCTCTTAGGCCCGAGGGTACAGTCCAGATAACTCATTAATAGCCAACTATTTTTAAAAAATCCATTTAGGTCATTAATCAAGGGGGAAAAAAAAATCCAAATTCCTCAAAGTGATGTTTAACAGCATTCCTTTACTGTATGTGATCATGAAGGTGATATATAGTATCTTTAAGTTTTTAGCTGCAACTTCAAGAGATTTCTTTGGATTATACATTTTATAGACAGCATTAGATTCATGAGTGTAAACTTTGAGAACTAATTTGTTTCAATGTGAATTTATGACAGTTATTTGCAGCATAAGTGAGGGTATAATATGAATACAAATACACACAAACAAAAAATTCCATCCCGAAGGGTTTAATCTGAACTTTTTAAAAGGGACCTGACATGTTGGAGCAGGTGGATTTAAAAATCAAAGTCTGAAAGAAATCAAATGTGCACATTTATGCGGTAGAGAGAACGGAGATACGCCACCTTAGCTAGAACCACGTGACCAACACCTTTGCCGTCAGTTTCCACAGCAAAGGCGTCTCCACCAGTGATAGTAAACTCGATCATCGAGCTGCCAGTGTCTGGGTCATCATTATCTGTTGCTTTGATGGTCAGAACTGTGTGTCCCAGGGGAGTGTCCTCTGCCAGAGTTGCATTGCCATACTGCATACAAACACAGAAACACACACAGTAATCAGTAATATCAGCCAAACAGCGTGAGGAGCAAGAACCAGGCATCAAATGCGTCTTATACTTACGTCCTCCTTCTCAAACACAGGCAGTTGGTTGTTGACGTCAATGACCTTGATGACGACCTTACAATTTGTGCTGAAATCTATGAGCGAAAAGCTGTAAGTACTTCTGAGGTTAAAAATATTAACTAAATTCAGCCTACAGGTGTGCTTTCATACAGTATGTTACCTGGGTCACTGACTCTGACATTGAGGTTGTAGACCGCCTGTTCTCTTCGCCGAAGCAAGCGCAATGCACGAATTGTTCCAGAAGCGTTGTCGATGGAGAAGGTATCGGATATGGTAGTTGGACTTTGGGACATGATGGTGTAAGTCAGAATAGAATTCAGTGTCTCTTCTTGATCGCTGTCATGGACCATTAGCTGTCCTACCAGGCTGCCTGGAATAATAAGAACCAGTGAAAAACCCACATATCTATTATGAAACTTTTTTTTAAAAAATTTACTTACAAGTTAAAAATATTTGTGAACCTAAAAAGGGCTCCAGTGGCTGAATAAGCCACCACATGTAGCATGCTGCAGACCTTGAAGGATTGAGCTTACCTACAGGCTCATCCTCCTGTATCTCAAATACAGTCTCTTCCTTGCATATTGGTGCGTTGTCATTCACATCCTCCACCAAAACGTGAATCTCCATGGGTGGATCCACCTCTTGGTCATTTTTATCCTTTGCCAGCACCACCAGGGTGTACTGAAAATAGAACCAACAGAGGTTTAAGAATAACTCATAGAAGTTGGTCTTTATTTCTGCATAACTTATGGATCAAATGTGCCCTCTACCATGTTCTTCTCTTCTCTGTCCAGCTGCTCTGTCAACAGTATTTCTCCATTTTCTGTGATCGAGAAGGGGAATTTCAGTGCTCGCTCCTTCTGCACCAATTCATAGATGGCATCAGGCTCATTAGACCGGACCTGGATGTAGAGAGAGACAAGAAGAACCCAGGGTGGGATGGTCAATTGCTGAATACAGGGGAGGTGTAGTGAGCAGTATGTCTATATGAATTCCAGCAAACCTTTGCAATGACTAGAGGGTATGTTTCATCTAAGTTCTCTTTAATACGAATGGGTCCAGGGTTCTTCCAAAGGTTTTGCTGCACAGCAATCTGGACTCTGGTGTTTCCACTCAGCGCATTCTCTGAAGCTCCTTCCAGGTCTTCCACGCGCACAAACAGGGTGTAGTCTGGGTCTTCCAGAGGGTCCACATTCCGCCTCCTCATCTCTGACACCACAGGGGGAGAATAAGGATTTCAATTAGGGACATTTCACAGGGATCAAGAAGTTTTTCTGCAGGGTAAAAATGACTAAAATATTTCAGTTAATCTCTAATTTTGAAAAGCTGAGTCACATGGACGAAGCTAAACCGCTCTCCCCAGCTGAACTCATCAACCCAGCACTAATCGCTGACAGTAGTTTCTTCATTACAGTCTGTTTATCTATATTAACACCATCCATCAGTCCAGTCCAGTTATATTATCAGTAGATTTGACCAGTTAGTGTTAATAGTCCAGCTCCACTGATGACTCCTCTGGAAACAAACCTGCTCTCTGCACACAGGTGAAGAAGGGGTTGTGTTCATACGGGATCTCCTGCACTGAACAGTAGTCATCAAACTTCCTCTTCAGAGATTCAATGCTCCGATCTTCTCCTATGCCATATTGGATGACCCCCCTTGCCTCTAGCAGCTTTTGCCCTGTTAAAAAACACACGCTCATTAAACACCAGCAAGCATGCTCACACACATTGCAGACACGTTTCTAAAAGGGAAAACCAGACTCATTTAAGTGCTTACACAGACTCAAAGTAATCAGTGATGAGCGTCACGTGACACATTTAGGCAATCTGCCTTCAATCAGCATTAATCTTGAGTACACAAGATGATCTGAGTAATCTGGATTTATAGTGGCGCTATACTGCCAGGCAGAGAGGCAGCCACAGATTACAGACTTTCCCACGGATGCCGCACGTAGCTCTGTGCATTTGTGTCTGTGTGCTACCTTGCTCTGTGGTGGAGATCTCTCCAGTGTCTGGGCTGATCTGAAACAGCTGGGTGTTTTGTGTGCTGGGGATCTGGGCAATCAGGCTGTATCTCAGAACAGCATTTGGAGTCTCGGGGTCATCCCGATCCAATGCAAACACTCGGGTAAACGGGACACCTACAGCCACACAGAAAACTGATGTTAAATTCGGTGTACAGAGAGAAATACAGCTTAACCCAAAAAATCCTTTAAAAGGTTGTCTTACAAAACTACAGTGGTGCTTTTGCATGCTTTATCCTATGAGAAACACTTTAGTTGGATATTGTTTTACCAAACACACCACCTGGTTTCAAGGGTAGACAAGTTTCCTGTGTTAAAAGCAAACATTGTTCTGCTTTCATTTATTACAATGGGGAAATTATTTTGCAAGAACAGTATTTTACACTATATCTGATGTGTTTTTTGCTAATTGATGCATCATAGGAAGAATTAATATCCTAAACAGGAAAGCTCACTTTCAAGCACCAACATTTTAAGTCTATTAATTTTCTATTTTGAACTGAACCTGAGATACATGCTCATTGTTGTTTGTACACAAGCAAGATTACACAAAATCTAACATCCAGAATATCATGAGACTAAATAGAGAGGTGAAACAAGTGCAAAGGAAGTACAAGCTAAATTGTGTTGCAGAAAAGATCACTTAAAATTGGGAAATAAGGCTCTGAAGGATGCACTCTCCAGGTGACTTTCTAGTCTTCTAGTTCTCTTTTATTTCCCCTCCCATTATGCCATTTTAGAGCAAAAAGAAACACTTTAAATAAGCAAAATATGCTCATTGTGTATGAATAGCATGATTTGCAGGTGATGGGGCAAAACAGGCAAAAATAACCATATTCCTTTAATCACATGCACTCTTCAGCACAAAGGGTTCCTTTTTCCTTTCCTTTCCCTTTTTTAAGTGCCAACTTAAAAAAGACAAAACTAGCAGGGAGCAGCTCTTATTACTGCCTGTGATGAACGGTATGTGAGGCCACCTGTTGTTTCACAAGTACTCAAAAAGAGAGGAAGGATAAAAATATGCAAAGGAGAAATGTCACAACGGGTAGAAGTGTGCACAACCTGCTGGGCTATTCTCTCGGACCACAGCGGTGTAGAAACTCTGATTGAAGAACGGTGCATTGTTATTGACATCCAAAACATTTATGGTCACATAAATCGGGCCATCCACCACTTCATCATCTGCCAGTGCCTCCACCTGGATGCAGTTGCACACACAAACATGAGTTTTTATACACAAAAGTACACACAAGTATGTGCTGTGTGGCTAATGTAATGTGAGCACCGTTTTCTGTATTTTTCAATAAAGACAGAGAGACTGTGTTACCTTAAGAATGTAGTGCTCATCTCGAGACCAGTCCAGGGGACTTTTCAAGTAAAGCCACCCATCCTTTGAAATACTGATGTCTTGCCCACCTTCTCCACTCAGCCTGAAATTATTAACATCTGGATGATTCACCTGAAACTAGGGAGTGAAAAAAGGGAACAATCAGGACACTTTGACCACAATAACTGGTTAATTCATAGCTGTTTAAAACTTTCATTTGATCTCAGACAAAAGGGAAATGTGACAGTCATGTGCCTTTAGAAAAAGGGGCAAACACCATGAAATCCTTAAATGCTCACATACTTGACAATTAATCTGAGTAAGACTGCAAGTTTTATAAAGAAAAAAAAATCTGGCTGGCAATACATCAGATTGTTAATATAATTGCATCAGCACTAAGTAACATTTCGCTGTTGTCGCTCATCCAGGTGCAGCTGGCTTTATAGACCTTTATATACAGGTGATTTGGTCCAGTGGTTTCCATTCTAGGGGTCATTTAAAAATGTCTTTATTTTTAACATATCTGCTTTTAAACTAAAATAACATTAAACTGAACAAGAGTTCACAAAAAAATTTTAAATGATAAACATCATGGGCAGCACAGCGGCATGGTGGTTAGCACTGCTGCCTCACAGCTAGAGTATAACTTCAAGAAGGCCTGGGTTCATGCAAACTCCACCATGGCCCGGGTCAAGGTGGAGTTGCATGTTCTCCCCGTGTCTGTGTGGGTTTCCTCCAGGTACTCCGGTTTCCTACCACAGTCCACAGTGAATGTGAGTGTGAATGGTTGTCTGTGTGTCTATGTTGACCCTGCGACAGGCTGGTGAGCTGTACAGGGTGTACCCTGCCTCTCGCCCTATGTCAGCTGTGATAGGTTCCAGCCCCCCCCCCCCCGGAGACCATCAGGGTATTCTTGCTCTAAGAACTAAAAATGTATTCCATTCAGCAGCCCCTCTTTTCACAGAACAGTGCAAACTGGCTCTAAAATCTGATCTCTGCATCAACAGTCAAAAGCCGATGCCAGGATGCTGACCTTTTAGGGCAAGTTGAAAAAGAAAAAGCCATGTCTGGGACTTGGGATCTTGTCCAACAACCAGACTATGACCTCAAATACAGCTCTAAATTGTGTATGACTATTATAGAGGAAGCCACCAGCTAATAATGGAGCGCCAGCATGTTCAATGGGCCTCAAACCTGCTGAGCTGCTGTGTGAACAGCTTGAGTGTATAGTACTTAAGAAATGCCAATCAATCCAATCAAACTTGTGGGAGGCACGTCAGGAAGACTGACCCTAAATATCTCCAGATTATCAAAAAAAAAAAAAAAACCCCAACTAAAATGTCAAAGATCTGCAAAGCTCCGGCTGCTGCAATTAGATGACTCTTTGACGAAAGAGAAGTTTGAAAAAGGAACACACCAAACTTTTACGCACTAATGTAAATGTGAAGGATTGTGAAATAGCTGATAGAGGAGCAATAACAAAGCAACAACGATCTGATACACTAGTTTAGATTCAGTTTTTCTTTTACTATTTGTTATCTTACAATCTTGATTAAGATAACTTCTCAGGGGTATGTTCTGGTGCAGTGACCCTTATCTGATTAAGCTGTGGTAAATGGAGCGCGCAGCACATGTGCAGTTCATCTACCTCAAAACTGGACAAGACACCTGTGCACCACTGCTACCATGTGTGTATTACCTGATACAAGGGATAGGGCACTGGAGTCGCCTCTGGCACATCCAGCACTGTGTTCTCAAAGGGGCCCTTCTTCTCCTCCAGATTCTCCCCACCAGCCTATCATAGCACAGAAACAGAGGTTAAAGGTCATCAATTACAGCACAGGCTAAGGGAAAATTAAACCTCTCACACTCATACCTAAATTTGTCATTTTAGCCTTAAAGCAGTCAAGCATTGAGGGCAGTATTTACAGCCCAGTTATTTATTGAACCAAAATGACTTGACAGTGGAGGAATTTTTATATTCGACTACAGGATGAGAGAGCAAAGTCTACCGACAAAGGGCCCAGACTCACTTTAGTAACACTTTCTGTAAGTGTTTTAAAATGAGTTACCAAGGGCTGTTTCACACACTCTTTGTTAACCTTGTGATAGTTGTGAGCATTTTCTTTTTGCGCTTCCTATGTAGCATTAATCAACACTGACTATTTAACAGATCGTTTAACAGATCTTCATGTATTTGAATATGTATCGAAGAACAGCAGCAGCAGTTGGCCGGCGCTATGTACTCACAATGCTGAACAGCAATGGGAGCAACAACAGATGCACCATGGGTGTCATTATCACAGCCTGTGAAGGAAGAGGAAGAGAAGGAGGAGGAGGAGATGTGGGGGATAGAAAAAAATTGTTTAAGGTTACACAAAGGGTTACAGTTTTTACTAAATATTCACTGTGCTCTGCTGTTAAATTGCAAAAACAAGAAAGAACTGATGCAGTGTATTATTACTAAGTCCACCGAGAAACCTTTAAACCCGCTCAACCTTTTCCTCCATTCATCACAATGTGTCATTGATGTACAAAAAAACCACAGCCTCACAAAGAGTGTCCTCTGTCCTTGAATCTGCACATGCACTGCATCACTCTGTGTGCATACTTTGTGCTCAAGTGGTGACACATATTACTCCACCTTCACAAGCAGGTGAACCACCCACCTGAGTGAACTGAGCAAAAAATGAAAGCCGGTGCCTTTTAATGCAACGTTGATTTCTGAGTCTGTTTCTCCTGTAAAGGGTGTGTATGACACCCAAACTTCACTGCTGTGACTTTATAGCTGTCTCAGAAGCTTGAATAACATTATAACCTTGACAAGTCTGAAGATTTTGCTGCATCTTGCCTTTGAACATCAGTTTCCCCCCTAAAATATGCTACATCAAATGCACTGAATGATTACTATCAGTAACATTTCAGTGATGCTTTCCATCTAGAATTCATATCATCCAAACTATAAGCCTGGTACCCTAAAAGATTGGTTTACTAAAGAAATAATGTAACATTCACTTCTGAAAATTAAACAAAATCGTATATTTTTTCTATTTAGGTCTGTATTTAAGTTGTAAATCAGGAATATGTTGATTAAATAACACATTTACAGATCCTGGAGTTGTAAAGTGCAAGCGAAACAGAAGGTTGAAGTCAACTGCTCGAGTGAAGGTGACATTGAGTCGTGGCGAATGACCTTTTTGTAGCACAGGACACTTTTCAAGTTACCCCGCTGACCTTATTTATCAGGTGTACTTGAAGTTGCCTAAAAATTTTCTGCACTTTATTAATATATATCGGTTCTCTGTGTAGTTAACCTGCTGTTCAGCAGACTGACAAGTACTTCAGCAGTATTACCAATTTATAAATAAACAACTTAACAGGCATCCAGAGAAGGAATTGTAATTGTATTGTACATTTGATACTGGATTAAACTGAAGTTGGGATAAATAGACAAACATAGATTCAAAGCTACAGGCCCTTCTCTCTTTCTCCTTTTAGGTCAATGACTGGTTGACCTCTGTCTGGCTAAATTCAGCTGGTATAAACCAAATTTAGCTTCCCATTCACTTACTTTTTCCTCAAATGCTGGAAACAACCCAGGAAGAAGGAGAGTATAAAGGCAGTAAAATATGCCAACACCTTATCTAAGGCCCTGCCAAAGTCAAGTTAAGATCACGGTACTTCAGTGATAAACTGAATGCATTTGAAACCTTCACTGCACAGTCTATAAAAGTTTCTGATGACACACTCCAAAGATATTCTCCTAAATCTCGACAAATCCAAAACTTGGGAGGCAAGAGAGTGAAGTGGCTTACCTTAAAGGAGAGATCAAGTGAGACACTTGTCAGACTGATCTGAGCAGCCCCATCCTGTTCTGGTCAAACGTTAACCAGCTCCTAACCAGCAATGTTTTATTGGATCTAATGATTGTCTAATCACCCTCCCTCCTGTCCAGCTGGCCAATGGGGAAGTAGCAGACAAACGCGACAAAGACAGGAAGAACAGAACAATTATATATACAATTCAATGAAACACCTATTCATTAGTGTAAGTTGGTGGTTTTACTGAAACACTCAAATGCTTGCAGATTTGTGGTGTATGGATCTGTGTGGGTAAAATAAACTCTTTAAAGGAACATGTCAGCAAACGATTTGTAAATTTTAGACAGCATGTGTGTGAATTCTGGACAGAAACAGAAAAAAAGTAATAAAAAGAACAAAAGGGGGGAAAAGAGTGGAAAGTTCTCTAATATTTCTCATTTATTTGCTGCTCATTGTTTAAGTTTCTGATTACCTTTCAGACTTTGCCCTATGCACCTCTGCTATGCTTTCCTTGCAGATTTTCCATTAGCATCAAGTGCCTGATAAGGAGCTGCGTGTGGACAAAAGGACCGACAGATTGCACTGACAATCCATTGCCTCACAAGAATACAAAAATTTGAGGTCACCTGGGCGATGCAGGAGGTCAAGATACACATGAAGCTGTTAAAAAAAAGCAGACATGTCTTAAAATGTTCTAAAGAAGATTTTTCATCTTCATCTTTATGACCCAACATATGTCAGTTGGAATTGTCTTCTGTATGTCCTGATGCATAAAAGCTGTCATCCTGAGCTGAGAGGTTTACAGGCTGAGGAGAGCTGCTTGGAAACAAGGCAGAAAATTGTGTGAATCTGTAGAAAAACAGGCTGTGAGTGAGTCACTGTTTCACAGGCCCCACTATTTAACCAGAACCTATGACTGGAGTGTTGATGGTTCAGCGAATGAAGCCATGATTTTAGATGGAAGTGATGGTTATGTAAAGCATGGCTCCATACGTGCACATGGCTCGATATTCTGGCCAACACCATCTGCCCGACGCTCTCTGAACTGAACGCAAACACGTGCACACATACACACTTCCTCTGAATGTTACCTTGGCAACACATTTTCCTTCATTTTACCGCCTTCCCACCAAAACTGAGTTTGGGATCTGGGCTTGTTAGGTGCCACACTGGGAGCCAAATCACTATGCCCAACAAGATGCACAGGGGACTAATTTCATTTAGTTCAGCTTTAATGTCACCACCTGACTCATCCTGTATCAGCACAGTTGCGTTGCTCTGAAACCCTATTTGTGCAAGTGTCTCTCTTTTGTGTCAAAGCTGAGTCACTCATTATCATTTCTCATCAGTGATGTGATGATGGCAGACAAAAGAGTTATTTTTTTCCTTCCACACACTGTTATGTCACTTTATTTCATCAAGCAGCACTTAAAACAACAGAAAAGTAGCAACAAAAAAAAGATACATTATCAATCTGGTTTTTATGTTCAACAAGTACAAAATACAACACATATAAATAAAGTAACTGTTAAAAGATCATCATACACATTATCAAAGACAGTGCTCAAAGTAGCACTTAGGGATCAACAGTCATAATTTGGCAAGATTCGGAGCAAACTGATCAGGAACAAGAGAAGAAAGGAGAGAAAAAGCTATTAAAATGTATTTGTTCAAAACACAAAAGAAAAATCACTTCCTTTTCTTTATTTCCATCAGCTGGTCTCTAACCTCTCAAACATTTCTGCTACACAGACTCGACCGCTCTAACATCACATCATCGTCTGACTGTAAAGTCCATTTCGAAGGCAGACAATTTAAGCCCAGTTCACTCAGTCTGGTCTGGACTGCAACATGTTTCTAACACCGTCCTTTACACCATCCTGGCTGTGTGGAGGGTGGATGTGAACACAGTGAGGACTGTGTGTGAACTATCCAACATTTTTTAGCCACCTCAGAAGCGGGCTTATCCTCCACCTTGTAACTTGTTCACCTGCTCAAAGATTTGATGAAGATTTGGCTTCATCTGTCAGGCTCCTACAGCACAGAGAGATTGTGGCAGGACTTGGATTTTAGCCAGAATGCCACACTGGGGTTGTTCTTTGCCACCACCTTGTCAAGGAAACGTTTGGCCTTCATAGGGAGGCTCTCGCGGCGTGTAGTACAGCTTCTGTGCCTGCGGCGTTTGTTGGCTTCTTTGGAGTCCCATCGTAGACGCAGCTGCCGCACTATCCCGTGGAAAGCCTCCCAGACGTTGTGCTGCATGGCGGCTGAGGTCTCAATGAACTTGCAGTCAAACACAGCGGCGCAAGCACGACCCTCTGAAACAGGGAGGAGAACATCTCAGACACTTCAGCTGCTTATCAAATGAGTGTATTCACAGAAACAAACAGAGATTGGGCCTCCTTACCACTCACTGACACCTCTCGGCGCCTCACCAGGTCACACTTGTTCCCCACTAGGATGATTGGTGTGTGGTGGGCAGGGCGGAAGCGACGCAGGGTTATCCGGAGCTCAGAAGCTCTCAGGAAGGAGGCTCGGTCAGTTATAGAGTACAGCAACAGGTAGGCATCCCCAGTCTGCATGTAGCGCTCATACACACATTCGTTGTCAGTCTACAAAGCACACACACAAACACACACACATACGTAATGGTCACATACAAGCTGGTGAGGTCTCTCCTGTGATTCATTTTTGTTTTGTTTTTTTAAATCTCACCTCAGTATCCCATGTGTCAAGCAGAGTTATAGTGGCAGGCTCTCCATCCACTTCAATTTCCTTTTCAGACAGTTCATCTGAATTTAAAGGGGAATCAAACACTTAGATTTTAGTGAAATCAGAGCAAAATGTCAAACACAGCGTTATTAATAACAGCAGTGTTATTATTATAGAAAGTACAAAAGTATAATAACTTTCTCAACACACTTTTAATAATCTTTCTCTCACCTCCACACAGCTCGCAGTCATCACTGTCCATGCTGTCCGCTGCACCGGCGAAGATACTGGCGAAAGCCGTCTTACCGACCCCTGCTGGCCCCCAGCAGCACCACGCGGTACGGTCTCCCGTGTTCCACGGGCTCCCCGGCGGAGTCGGTGGAGATGACCGAGTCCGAGGAGGACCAGCTCCCTCTGCTCCCGTCTGACTCCCCGGCGGAGCTGGCGCAGGATTTGGAGCGGGAGATGCAAGCGGGGACCCTCGCCAGGAGGCTGTCCGAGATCAGGTGGTTACCAGAGTCGCAGATGCTCCACCGGTGGAGCTCGCTCTGCAGGCGGAGGCTGTGACGGCGCACACTGGACAACATGATGCCCGTGATAAAATTAAGATGGACTGGATTATAGACAGCGGTGGGATTAAATGGTTTTTCAAAGCACCGTTCTAACCCCCTTTTCACCGCAGGAAAACAGCCTTCTTACTTCTTAAAAGATTTTTTAATAGCTTTTTATCCACTTCAAATGAATCAGAAATGTCTTGTTTTTCAGAGATTATCTGAATTAATAAAAAGGTGCCCAAACTTAGTCTCAAATTATTACAAGTCCCCCCTCTTGATTTCTACAGCAGTAACTCAGTACCCACAACCTCAAAAGGCTGTTTAAAACTGTTTCTGCGACAGACCGACTCCAGACTTGAATCCCGCACTAAAAGCAAAGTTTAATTCGTGCATCGCAAAAACATTTGCTGGATAAATCCCGGGCGGTATTTACAGCTGGTACCTTCTTGATGTGTCTGCAGCCTCATCACTCAGTAATCTCCAGCTGAGTGAAGTCTCTTAATGCTCTGATGGGGTTCCCCTGCAGTTTAAATAGGCGGGTGGGGGGTGGGGGAGTCACACAAGTGGAGCATGGGAGAATGGATGCAAAGCTGTGATGTGCTGGGTACGCACTGTTTTGGTTCGTGCGCACACAGTGAGGCAACGTGCTGCTGCTCAGATGATATTAAAATGACTGTGCACCGGTGACATAGGTAAAATTACAGAACATAAAGCTGCATTATGTTTATGTTATGTCAAATTAATAGTGATTTGTTCCTATATTGAAACTTTACTGGTATTATTTAATATTTAATATAATATTATAGCATTTGATCAAATGTTGGGGTGATGCCAGATATCAGCCACTATTTGTGTTTAAATAGCCTATGTCAGTATTACACTCACTGGCCACTTTGTTAGGTCCACCTGTTCAACTGCTCCTTAACGCAAATATCAGCCAACCATATGGCAGCAACTCGTTGCATTTAGGAATGCAGACATGGTCAAGACAACCTGTTGAAGTTTACGGTGAGCATCAGGATGGGGAGGAAACATGATCTAAATGGCTTTGAATGTAGCATGGTTGTTGGTGCAGGTCTGAGTACTGAAGAAACTGCTGATCTACTGGGATTTTCCCAGACCAGAATGGTCTGAAAAAGAGAAAATATCCTGTGAGCAGCAGTTCTCTGGGTCAAAATGCCTTGTTAATGCCAGAGGTTAGAGGAAAATGGCCAGTAAAAGTAAATCAACAGTAACTCAAAAAACCACTTGTTACAACCAAGGTATGCAGAAGAGCATCTCTGAATGTACAACGTGATCAAACCTTGAAGCAGATAGGCTGCAGCCGCAGAAGACCACACTAGGTGCCACTCCTGTCAGCTAAGAACAGGAAACTGAGGCTACAGTTCACACAGGCTCACCAAAAACTAGACAATAGAAGACTGAAAACATTGTTGTCTGGTCTTGACCAGTCTCAATTTCTCTTTTGACATTCAGCATCATTAAGATGGTAGGATCAGAATTTGACATAAACATCATGAAAGCATAGATCTATCCTTCCTTGTATCAACAGTTCAGGCTGATGATGACATAAAGGTGCGGGGGATATTTCCTTTATGACAGTGTACTCGTCTTCTGATGGCTGCTTCCAGGCAGGATAATGCATCGTGTCACAAAGCTCAAATCGTCTCAAACTGGTTTCTTGAACATGAGTTCAAAGTAAGTTCACTGCTCTCAAATGGCTTCCACAGTCACCAGACTCTCAATCCAATAGAGCACCTTTGGTTCAAATGGCTCTACTGGTTTACACATTTGCTTGACAAGTGAAAGGCTGCTGGTTTGATTCCAAGAGGCACAAATCCCCCTTGGGGTTATGTTAGGAAGGGCATCCGGAGTAAAACTGCCAAATCAAACATGCGGACCTACTCACTGTGGCAAGGGAGCTGCTGAAAGTAGCTTTTTACAGTAATTGTGTTTTTAAAAAAAAAAAAATTATGAACAAACTGCCACAATAAGCAGAAATGTAAACTAATCAGCTGACTAAAATGGCTTTTCTTTGACATTTAACCTCCTACCTTTAGTTTGCTTTAAACATCTTAAAATGAAAAACTTATTTAACATTGTAATTTCATTGTAAGCAAAATTTCCAGCCATTTAAAATAAAAACAACCATATCCAGACCTCAACGGTAGTATATACACATACTTAAGTTACATAGTGTTGTTACCATAATATGACCAAAATAAATTTCTGCTATAAAAAATACCGTTGATACAAATGTCTGTCCATGAATTCCATCCATACTTCTCACTTGTGCACCTTCAATTCCTTTTTTTTTTTTTTTTTTTAATCAGTCGTTTAAGATGAAGGCCAGAAAAATGACTGCATAAGTTCTAATAATTAGTTTTATAAGCTTAACATTTAGAATTTAAACAATGTACATTTATCTGCACATCATTAGGAGCTTCCACCCAAGGACTACAGATGAAATGGAGCTTTTACCTATAAATTGGCACAATATTGTACATTCTTTCCCACTAAATAAATAAATAATGCATTCAGTGCATTCTGGATCTAGTTTATATAAATTTGGGTGTGTTGTGTTGAAGTAAGCCCATGCATGGAGGTCACGGTTGTGTGCACAGTAAAAACTATGACTAATAGAGCGTATTCAGACTGCTTTGGTCTGATTGAATGCACTTGAAGAAAAAAGGAGGAGGGGGGCAGAGTGTGATAAAGTGGTGGGTACCTTTACTTCATAATGTAAATATGCCGCTCTGTAAGAAAAAGAGAGCTGCGATTTTCAGAGTTTGCATAGGAGATCTTGAAAAGCACAGATATTCTCAATGTTTTCCTTCTTTGTGTGGTTAATAAAGCATTTTTTTTTACTTCAGACTAACAGCATGTCCTTCACCTTGAAAAGCCAGTCCTTTTATATTCTGTTTTTTTTTCTCACCTTGCAGACAACATACTGTAAGCTGACAGCAACCATCTCACATAAAGGATTTTTCTCTGTATGCATTTGTGTTGCAGTGTTCAGCAGCAAGTGGGAACAACCACAAGTATTGTTCTTTCCACCTACACTTCTACCATCTGAAAGCAACAGGCGCGTGTCAAGAGCACAAAAATCTTGCAATAATATGGTACTATTATCCCAACAGTAGCAGTAAGCAGAAAAAAAGCCAGAGCCTTCAGCTTTCAGGCCACACTCCTGTGGAACCAGCTCCCAGTTTGGATTCAGGAGTCAGGCATCCTCTCTATTTTTAAGATTAGTTTTGAAACTTTCCTCTTTCATAAAGCTTACAGTTAGGGCTGTAGTTAGTTATACTCCAAGCCTTAGGCAGCTGGGAGGCTTCCCATGATGTACTGAGTATTTCTGCACACTTCTTTTCACTTTCTGTTTTGTTTGTACACCACTGATACATTTAATCAGTGAGCTCTGGCTCTCTCTTCCCTAACCCCCAGTCAGTTGCAGTGAACAGCTGCCCCTCCCTCGTTGTGTCGGAGGTTCTTCCTGTTAAAAAGGAACCTTTACCTTCCCACCGTCAACAAGTGCTTGCTCATAGGTCGTCTGATTGTAGGGTTTTCCTTTATAATATTGAAGCGTCTATACCCTACAGTATAAGCACCTCGAGGCAACTGTTGTTGTGAATTGTTGCTATATAAATTAAATAAAATTGAATTGAACTGAAGAGGAATGAATGAGCCAGTAATTACCATTGTTTCATGTATCAGTGTTGAGAGTTCTTTGAGCATGAAGGATCCACACCTCTGCTACTGCCTGGCCAACCTGGGAGATGATTAACAGACATGTCTCATATCAACATGAACCAATAAAGAGAGCGTATATTATTCCCAAATCCTAGTTTTTCCAATCTCGACCATTAACTTGACATAAAGCTCCTGAATATCACATATTAAGAAGTAATCTTAATATGTAATATTTTAATCTACTCATCTACCTGCTCGGATTAACGATGTTTCAAAACCTGTGCAATTTTTTCAAAAATACTTAACTAAATGCAATTAATTCCATAAATTTCAGGAACACATCCAAGAGAAACAATTTGTTCCATCTAACTAGCATTGATACTAAAGTGAAGGAAGTTGCATCAGAGGCTGACCAAGCTTTGAAGGTAAAGACACAAGGAGTGGCCGCAACCTGATAACAGGTTTTACTGAGTTTTATATCACAGAATCAACACACCCTGGCTACACATATTTATTAGCCGCAATTCTGCAGCGGCTAGGTTAAGAAAATTATATCTATCAAACCTGACACACTCATTATCATTTTTTTTTCTTGATAGAGAATCTCCTTCTTGTCAAAAACTTCTAAATAAAAGCTTAAAGAGGCTTGTCTTACAGGCCTGAGATCTACTGGCAGCAGCATATTGGCAACAGACTGGAAAAAACAGTTGGTATTTTATGAATGACCTCTCTAACAACGTATGCAAATGTCCAGAGAGACTGCATTCAACTCGTAAACATGAGATTCTCATTAGCCAAAGCACTTTGTGAGTGAGGGATCCAGCGACTGAGGGTTATTACAGTAATTGTGGGATTATGCACCCCCACCCCCGAGACCGTTGTTTTTCCAGACTTTCAGGACTAACCGGCTGCACTCTCATCTGCAGGACCTGCTGCTCTGTATTATAGCTCTGATCTGATCTGCTTGACAGATGACTGGGAGACATTAAATCCTTGTTAAGTGCTGGAGCAGCACCAGGGTCAGGAGGAGGGGATTGACTGAAGGGTTACACTCTGGCTGGCTGCAGATTGGCAGGATGATGTTGATGGCCAGAGAGTGAGAAGTGACCTATTTCTTTTTTCTTTCGCTTAATAGAAAACAGAATTTGAAATAAGTTGAAATAAAAATAAGTTGAAATAAAATGTGAAGGCTGTTGAAGGTTGGCCAACTGACCACCCATACAGTAAATATAGACATAAAAGAAATGAGTAGTAACTGTAAACTAAAGTTTTTTGGGAATTTATGCTAAAGTTGAACTGAGTTTTGCTGTGAATCTAAATGTGTCAGTTTGTTTTATACCTAATATTATTTGGCTTTATCCTTTATTAACATGTACAAGTCAGGCAGTAGATATGCACTTACTGATTGATGTGATGTGTGTGAACTCTTTCCTCAGTGCAATAAAAGTCATTAAAACGCCTACACTCTCATTTGCACTGACTTACCAACTCATCACAGAGCACTTCTAAGTAATGACTACTTTAATTATCTATGATTAATGCAGTAATTAGCTGGTCTGAATTATCAGAATTAAAAAAGACTCAAGGCAACTTGGGGCAAATATAAGGGATGCATCAATGTTCATCCACTTTCACAGAAAGGTCCCAGGCAGGATTCAAACCCAGGACCTTCTTGCTTATCACCGCACCACCGTGCTGCCCACAAAAAGTGTCTTGTAGTATAATTTAATTTGACTGGTAAGACTAGAAATGGTCTATATGACTGCAGACTTTCTTTCATGCAGAACAAGAAAACTTCAGATTTGAGGAACACTTAAATCTGTGTTTAAGCTGTTAAGCAGCAAGATAAAGAGAAACCAGATGGAGGGAGCACAACCTTTATCAAGTGGATTCCAAACTTTGCACGTATTACAAACCAGTTTAACATGTATTAATTTACTAACTTTTTTGGCTATGACCTACTAGAATATATTTTAAAATCAAGTTGAGATGCAAGGTTTTAAACTACGATTTTCTAGATTTTATGCCCTCTGTTCCTAAACCGCTAAACTATAGAGAGAGCAGTACCAGAACAATGACAAGAGAAGCAATACAGAATTTCAGAGAATAAGTAGGGTAATCAATACTGTCCATTGGATTCCAGCTAACTGATGGTGAACATTTGTTTCAGAGGGCAGTCAGTTTTTCAACAACATGAGATGTTCATTAATCATTTCCACTGTACTGCTAGCTAGCAACTAGATAAAGCTGCTAAAGCATAAGTGTGTCCATAGTGGTGCCACCAGTCTTGGGAGTATACATTCTGAATCCTGAATAGACATTAAGAAGCACAGATGGCATCTAGTGCCAGTGCTGATGCACAAGCATCTGAATATTTCTAAAACCACATGCAGCTTTAGCATCAGTGACTCTTTCATTATTAATGAATGAAATTTGGGAAGTGCGACCTCAGTGAGGGTTAACGTCAGAGGTTTGGCTTTCCAGCTGTGGTTCTGGGATCACAAGGACTAAATGTGCAACCTGTCTCCATCAAAAACTGTGTCCCTTTCTCCCCCTCCAGCGGCGGAAAGCCAATCACCCAATCCAAACACCAGGTCTTTAAATCGTCTAGCTGAAACTCAGCTTAAAAGAGGGATTGGAATTTCAGCCAGCGGCGGCCAGTAAGAGCTTTACACAGAGAGACAGACAAATTCCACATCATACACCCACCAGCACATGGCCTCAAAGACCTGATTTGGATCAATATCCTGTTTGGAAGAGTGACACTCATCAGTCCGGCACGTGTCCAATAACAATAGCATTGCTGAGACACAATGCAAAATGTGATTGCTCTGGACCAAAAACAGCATCTTAAATCAGCAAAGCCGAGATACGGCTGGAGTAAGTTGCTTGGTGACAGTTGCTAAGTCACCACTGGTTTCTGTCTCAGGTCTTTTTAACGTCTGGAGTCAGGGACTTTCAACTGTGGTGAACATGATGTCCTTATTTTACAATGTCAACAGCTTTCAGGCAAATTACTCTGAAATTTAATGGTGCCTAAACTAAGTTGGTGAATATCACACATATTAGTAGAAAATTAATCAGGGCAGCAGAAACAATCATTCAGGAGCAAAAAAGAAAAAGTCAGGAAGTAAAACAACACGAGACATTTTAATTCTCATGGCTGATGGCTCATGGAAATCAGTAGAAAATCTGTATTTCAAATTCTTAAAATATTTCATTTCATATTTAATTAGAAATTACTATTCAAGCAGTGTAAATACTGTGCATTTCTGGGTCTAATTCACTACGTGCAGCCACAATCATGGAGAAGACTGCTGACTTGAGAATTGTCCAGATTAAGATAACGGACAACCTCCACAAGGACGGTAAGTCAGAGGTGGTCACTGCTGAAAAAGCTGGCTGTTCACAGAGTTTGGCATCGAAGCATGTCAATGGAAGGGGAAAGCGTGGTCGGAAAAGGTGCACAAGTAACAGGAGTAACTGCGGCCTTGTAAGGATTGTCAAAAAACTTCAAGAACTGGAGAGGGCTTTACTAAGAGCTGACTGAGGCTGATGTGACAGCCCATTGAGCACCGATGTCTTTAAGGAAGGACCTACAACTGTCATATTCCTAATTTCAACCCACTCCTGAAACAGAGAGTGTCAGAAGCATCTTCCTGGACTAAGGAGAAAAAGAACTGGATTGTTGCTCAATGGTCCAAAGTCCTCTTTCCATTTAATTTGGAAATCAAGGTCCTGGATTGGAAAGAGCGGAAAGGTGCAGAACCCAAGATGTTAGCCAACTAGCCTGACCTGAACCCCACGGAGAACCTATGGGGAAAATGAGAAAAATCCAAACCAAAACTACAGACGAGCTGAAGGCTGCTATTAAAGCAACCTGAGCTTCAGTGGCACCTAAGCAGTCCCATAAGCTGATCATGTCTATACTACACTACATTGATGCAGTAATTTGTGGTGAAGGAGCTCCAAACAAGTACTGAATTTATAAATGAAAATACTTATTAGAAGTTGGATATTTCTGTAAATCCTTTTTTTGTTGTTTTTTTAATTGATCTCAGGAAAAATTCTAGACAGTATGAAATACTGGCTTTCTGAGTTTCACTTTACATTAAATGAATATAGAATATATGAAAGTTAGCTGTTTTAAATTAAATTACAGAACAAGAGATCTGTCAGCCTACAGAGCTCCACTGTCAAATGTTTTACTTGTACAATATTTGATACATTGGAATGGAAACTAATTTGGCTGTAGGTCAACCATCACTGAGCTGATACATACCTTTTAATTTTTTATAAACTTAGAAAATCTATAAAAAATAAAAATGTACTGCTTATCTTCAAAATTTCAAAAATTCATTAAAAATAAATAGATTAGAAAAAACTTTACTCAAATAATATTTGTGCTGATTGACTGTTGTCTGTCCTCAACAAAGGAGATAAAAAAAAAATTCATTAACATTCTAATTTTTTGAAGAGCACTAATATACTAAGACAATCAGCATGATACTGTATCTGTGTACATCTTGACTCCTTATGCACAAGCTGGATGTCCCCAAACCAATTGCAGCCAAGTACCTGAACATTACAGTTAACATACACACATTCAGTTACACAAATGACTAATTAAGCTGCAGTCTTAACAGCATTTAGTAACCATATTGTAGTATTGATATGCTTCACTGAATCCCTTAGAATCTCCAGAGCATCTGTATGTATTACTAAAAATATCAACATTTGGCAACAGTGTACATTACCAATATTTCTATTGCAAGAGGCAGCGACACAATACATTATAATATGAAACTTTTTTCTCATGCCTAACCCTGAATGGGTCACAAATTGGAAAAGTTACTGAGGTCATGAGGTCTGTTATTTTTAAGAAAAATGTGAGGGGAAGACCACTGGTTTATAGCTCCTGAAACACTCATATCTCCGGTTTTCTTATATAAAATCCACTTTGGCCTCTGTGATTTTCATATCTAAAACTGATGAGTTTCCGGAGGACCTACATTTGATACCAAAATGACATAATTAATATATTGCACAACATGCAACTTTCATATGAGGCTGAATCCTAGCATAGGAAATGCTCTAGCTGTTTCAGTTTCCATTGTGTCCACAGAATAACAGCAGGTGTGTGCGCAATCGTCCAACTGTCATATGCATAACAGAAAAGTTTATCATCCCAGAGACCCATTTATTATATAACGAAGTTGCTTAACAATCACGCACTGTGGTGATCCTTGCATAAATGATAATTGCACTGTTTGCGCAAAGACACACATTGTATGGGAGCTCAGTCAATCTGACAGACCCAGACGGAAATCATATGTGAATTCTGGGTAGGCACGCACACACGCACACAGACACACACAGAAACTACATGCTGTAACTCCCACGCAGCAGCTTTGTGTTGAAGAGCATGAACAGACCAGTGTTATCCAAAATAATAGACTGAACAGATCGCAGTATGGCCCACATCTAAAATCCAGCAGATTCCCTCGACAGTAACGTGTGTGGTCATTACATAACAAATTCTGATATTAAAGCATGACATCGGAGGCCAGAGATGCTTTGCACTTCCCCTGGGGTGGGGGTAGGGTCTATCCCCAGATGGCATACTCACTATGCAAACTACTGTAAACAAATTCTTTTGAATGGAAAACACATTCTCTCCATTCACTGGGCACACTACAAAAACATAAATCCTATCACAGTAAATATTCCTCTGGAAGGATACAGACGTACCTCTCTTGCACAGCCGTATCCATAGTACACAAACCTGTATTTTATATGCAGCTCTTTCCCCAGCAAGAATTTTTCAGTCAGTCACTAATGTTCAACAATTGTGAATCATTTATGTTTATTTTATATGATTTTACAGTGAATTATTTAGCATAAATAAAGAAAAGATGAAAACTTTAGGACAAGACAGAATCTCATGAACACTGTAATTTTAAAGCTCGTGGAAACTGAATGCCAGCAGTTTAACGTGCAGCAGTGGTGGAGCGTTATTCATACGCCATTATAAAGGCTGAGAAAGTCCAGAGCACATGAAGACTTTCGCGTAGAAAGCTATATGAGTGCAAGTCCTGCCACAAACAATTGAGTCTCTTGTTTACTGGGTTGCATGAGAGATGGTGGTCTGGAAGGCAAAAGTGATGTTGTTTCGTGCGTGATCGAGGTAGGGGTCAGAGTAGGTGTGTGCTTCACCAGAGAAATGTCTCCACTGCATGAGCTCGGACATGCTGAGATGCTTCTGTGCCGCCCCCTTACGGTCACCTAGACGACCGAGCTGGCAGGGCCTCTCGGCAAACCGGCAGCCTCCTCCTTCTCTCATGACGGCTGAAAACAAAGACAAGGATGTAATGAGCCACGATTTTCAGTCTTTTCATGCTCTGCTACAATGTGTTCAGCCTACCGTCCAGTAGCCCACCCTCCATGCTGCAGCTACAGTTCAGCAGGTCATGAGTTAGACAGGGCGTGTCCGTCAGGCTGAAAAGATCTCGCAGTTCACTAGTGGAGAGAACTTGTGTGCTTCGCGCCTGCTCTCCCCATGTCAACCACAGTTCCGCAAAGCCCCTGTTTGGACACCTGTCGCTGAAATATACGCCCCCCAATGGTCCCTGTGAGGAAGAAACACAGACCCAGACACAAAACTTTAAATAATTGTTGATATGGCTGGATTCTTTCGTTCATTATGTGTATTTACTGCATAATCTCTGCCTGCAGCAAGAAGACGGTAGATATGTGCACAGTCTTCTTCTGTCCATCTCTCCACATCCTTCGAGCCATGGCCTGGACGCAGAAGAGAAAGAAAAGTTGCAGTGGAGGATAACACTCATACATTCAGTGCCATCTGGTGGATTTGGATGTACTGTACACCAGGGTGCCTTCATGCTTGCTCAATTAATTTTGTTGGCACCAAGCAGCAACCTCTGGGACATAAAAACTGGGCCAACAGTGAAGCGCCAAAAGCTGCCATTTCTGGATTGGCTGCTTGAGGCAAGCTCCAAAAGTGAATCAATTCTCAGATTTCCATATTAAAAATGCCTAATTTCAGAGATGAAATGAACACATTCTATTAAGTGACAAAAAAAATGGTTTTGGTCAAATAACAACTGTATAGAGGGGATGAGTTATTTTAATAACTCCCCATTTGAACTTTATTAAGCATATGGCTGCTTTGGGTGACATGCCAAAGCTGACACAGGCTTCATCTCATCTAATTTGAATTAATTAACTGAACCTCCCAGTTGTGTTTGTGGTGTTGGTGCCATTTGGAGCATTTAATGCAATTCTCTGACAGTTAATATGGCAGTTAATTGCACTGAGAAAACCATCCAAGAATTTGTTTTCCAGTTTTGGTGAGTGCAATTCTGTATATTATAGTGTGTTACTTAGTGGGTATCTGTGTTTGTGCGATGCATCCATACAGTCTTGTTAGTGTTAGGTGATAACTTAGCACTCTACCCTCTGGTTCAAAAATGGTAACATCTGGCTCAAAAAAGAAACAAGAAACACCACAGCAGTGGGCAAAATGTTAAAAATCAAGGCTTCAAAACAGAACTTCACAAACCAAAACATGATGTCAGTGTCATGGTTGCTCTGTCCATCTTTTATATACAGTCCATGATGAATAACAATTTTAAAAAAAAAAACGACAACAAAAATGTTACAGATTTTTTACAACCAAGAACCATGTGTATAAAGTCACACCGACAGACTTACAGAAAGTCATGCATCTTGTTGTTTTACTTCCATATAACAAACAGTCGACACAAGAGTCCCATCAGCAGCTTGCACACTGGACTGAAGAAACTAAACCAAGCTGGTTAAAGTATCAGACCTTTTTTAAACAAGGTAGATATGAAAATACCCTGATATCATGTGCATGTGCAAGACAGAAAAGACTATAAATGATAGCAGCTAGGTCGAAGTCGAGTTTTTGAGATTTTGAACCTTTTAGACTACTATTATGTGCATTTTACCTGAATATCATTGGCAGGATTCCAGTCAATGTCGTATAGCACCAGGTGGGAAGCACCGATTAGATTAAGCCCGACCCCACCTGCTTTAGAGCTCAGCAGAAACAGGAAGCTCTGAGAATAGTGACTGTTGAAACTGTCGACCAGTCGCTGCCTCTGGTTTGTGGGGGTATGTCCATCCAGTCGACAGAAGGTGTAGCCCATGTGTACACACAGGTCCTGGAGCAAGTCTAGTGTCTGAGTGTAGTTTGACACCACGACCACCCTGTGGGTGTACATGTGCTGTGAGATGTGACGCTTAACACATACAGTTAAAAAAAAATAAGCTCATGATGATGCAAACACCCAATACTGACTCAGCCTCACACAGAAACACACCTGTCTGAAGAGCTGAGTTGTCTAATGGCGGTGAGCAGGTCTGAGAGAACCAGCAGTTTTCCAGAGTCAGCAATGTTGAATCCTCCTGAAGAATAGGATTCTGGGAAGAGATCTGCCAGGCCATCATATAATGAACTCTCCACAGAACCAGCATCTGTCCTCTCCTGCCAACAGAATAATCCATGCTGACAGTTAGGACTGGGATTCATACATACTTACAATTTCCACTATCGTGACAAGTTTCTGTCCCCCAGCCAGCTCATAAAAGACCATAACCTTGACCATGCCATGGAGCAGACTGGGGTGGTTGCAAAGCTTTTTCAGTGCAGTGATGCAGGCCAGATGTGTGTGGGTTTGACTGAAGTTCTGAAGGCAGGCCCTGAAGACTCTGTGGCAGAGGAGGTGCTTGTACAGCTCTCGCTGCAGAGGGGACGGCTCGCAGAACAACGTCCAGTCAAGGCGAGGAGGCAGGTAGCGGTTGATGATTTCCTGGGTCCGTCTCAAGATGAACATGCCAGTCAGACGAGAGAGCTCGGCTGCTCGCTCATCTCCCAAAAATCTTTCCTCCTGTTGGCAGAGGCAGATATAAGATAAGGTTTGACACCAGAAAAAAAATGTTTTTATAACGACTACACAGGAACACAAAAGCAGAAAGAAAGAAATCACCTCTGTACAGGAGGGCTGTCTGGAGCATAGTATTGGCTCCTCATATACTTTTCTATAAGCAGTCGATGACCCCAGAATCCCTGGGTTAACAAACTCAATGATTGCGTAGAACTCCTGCAGGTCGTTCTGTACTGGAGTACCTTCAAACCACAAAGACAACCTAATATAAACTCTCTGCAAGTAGTTGTATCTGCCATTCATAAACTCCTTAAAGATTTGCCTCATCTCTTTTACATTTCAGTGTACCTGTAAGTATGACTCTGCGATTACACGTGAGACTGCTGAGGGCTGATGATGTTTTGATGCTGCTGTTCTTTAATCTGTGACCTTCATCACAGATTACAAGACCAAAATCAACTTTCTGTACCTGAAAACGGAAGGAAAATACAAAATAAAAGCAGAAACATCAGAAAAGTTCTTTGTAAAATGCACACTTGACTGTGAGACACCAGGTGAACATACCTGTTCCAGGCAGCGCAGCAGCATTTCATAGCTTATCACAAGAACGCTGTGCAGTGGGGACAAAACGAACTGCTCTATCCTGTGGTCCTAAACATATTTAAATAAAAAATAATCATAATAATTACTTAACAAATGCTAGATTAAAGAAAATAATTGAACCTGGTACTTGTTTTACAAAAAAGACATTAAGAAAAGCCGCAGGTCAAAGTGGAATAAGATCATAAAGAATAATCAAATAAAGAAGAATACAAAAATCCTGAAAATGCAGGGTTTAAATTATTAATCCTTTTTTTAATTTTTGCTTTAACTTGGGATAGAACGCTCATCCAAGGGTCAGATTCTACATTACAGCTATGTGTCAAGCTGTGGGTTCAGTGTGAGTTGTAAGTGGTTTTTGGCACTTACATGTTACTTGTTGCTGTGTGCACTTACATACAGAACAGATTATAGGATACACATATGCACTAAAACAAAATTAGTTTCCATTTAAAGAAATACCCCTGGTTTTACAAATACAATTGCCTTGTTTCATGATAAACTGAACCTAGAAATTCAGGTCCTCAGAAACCTCTGTTTGTACTCTACCATCCTGTTGTGTCATCCTTGTGAATATAAAAGAAAAACCACCTGATCCACAGTGAAAACGTTGATCCTCTCACGGCCCAGCCACTTGTTAAACTCTGCTGCCCAGTTCTGTACGAGGCTGCCAGGTGTAACCACAAGGACACGCTTAGCAACTGGCCTCCCACCATAAGGTCCCTGCTTCAGCAACGTCCAAGACAGCGCCACGCTCTGGAGAGTCTTTCCCAGACCCATTTCATCAGCCAGGATAGCGCCGTAGCAACCCACAGCTCTGAAGCACACATAAATATGATCCTTTAAGCAGACCAAGAAAGGCAGCAGGTACATATTAAGAGGTTCTTTACACCGCATTTGATCATAACTGAACAGCACTGTCACCTCATGCCCATGACACACTCATAGAGGAAGAGCAGGCCATCTCTCTGGTGAGGTCGCAGGTGTGTGGTCAGATGTGGGTCCAGTACAACATCGACCACAGGAAGTCCTGACTTGTTATTTAACCACTGGTGGTTGGCAGAGGGGCGAGGCATCACCAGTGCGCCTAAAACAATATGAAATATTACCAAAATATTATAGAAAGCAAAAATTTGTCTTATATCTAGATAAACTAGTCAAAAACCCCCAAAAAAGAACATTAAATTAGTGCATCATCATACTCCAATTTTATCTGCATACCTGGAGCTAGGGGGTCATGGCGAGGTCTGCGGGTTTGTTCCTCCTCTGGTTTTGTTTCTGGGTGGCCCACTCTGCCCACTATTGTTGGGGGGCAAAAAGGTTTGAATGCCAAGCGGCAAGAGGGTGGTGGAGCAGACTGTGAGTTTGACTCCATTCCCTCTGTTTGGACCTCCTGGAAACAACGCCCCCTGGCAAAGTCCACAGCAGAGATGACCCCCATCACCTCCACCTCTTTCCCACCAATCATGAGAGTCTCTCCCTCAGACAGCGAGGACAGCTCTGACACTTTGTAGCCACTACCTACAGTTCACACATGCACACTTGTCAGGATCAAAGAGAAATCATCTAGCAATGGTCTACTTAGCGCTTTAGCATATTTTAATGTTTCAGAAGTAAGCTTCAGTTAAATATGCAAATTATGATTGTGCAAGTTTCTTTAAGTTTTGAGTATCTGATTATTTTCCAGAAAGTTTCCTGACTCCAAACAGGCCTTTGAGGGTGATTATGCACATAACCACATTAGTATGCATGTAACCTATTTTAACCTATTTTTAACCATTTGAAAAACAAACAAAAAATTATTTAAGCTTGAGTAAATTAAAATACATTTTAAAATATTTTTTTTTTTAATCACAGTCCTAATGATTTTCTTTTCATGGAAGGCCAAAAACTCTTTGTGCACAAGTCTTGATTCATCCCTAATTTCTTTATATATTGCTACAAAATGGAAAATAGTTGCAGTTAGTTGCTTCTTCTTTTATCCTCCACTTGTCCAGCTTCCTCAGATTTTTGTAAGGACACACTGCACATCACACTGTGATATGCCAAGAGCTACAGCTCTTTGGGAATCAACTTGTTGGTGCAAAAATTTTATGCCTGTCAAACCGTGTTATCTTTGGCTCTTTTAATAGATTCGACTAAAGAAATGGGAACAAATGGTGTGTTTTGCAACACGCTGCTAGTAACAAATTACCTCAAATTTTTTCTTTGCTAAGTTGTCTTTTATGTGTAGACAGAACACAGGTTCAGCCCTTGAGTTAGGTGTCTTTTTCATGCCTGAATGATTCATATGTTAGCGTAAAGTGGCTTAACAAACAAAGAAACATTCTGTTGACAAATGGTCAGGCACAAGGGCTGCACTGAAAATGAGTGCAAAAGCAGCCAATGTCCAAAGAAAAAGTTTGAAAGATCTTCAGGAAGCCTGGAGAACTATTGCTCAAGACCACAAAATTCCGAGAAAATCTGACTCCTTGGAAGCAAAATATGAAGAAATGAGGGGTGGCTCAAGATTTTTTGCAGACAGTACTATATTAATTACTTAGTACTGTCAGTTGTCATTTTAAATTCAAACTGCAGATACAATTAAAATCTGATGCACAGAGGTGTCTGCCTCACCCTTTCCGATATCCTTCCCCTCCATGTCTTTAAGAGTGACTGTGCGTCCTCTTGTCACCAGGACTGCATCTCCCTCCCAGCGCTTATGTTTCTTCTTGCTGGCCTTACACCACACCACACTGAAGTAACGCGCCCCATCCTGACTGCAGCCAGAGTCTGAGCCTGCAGGAGGCTGAGGGGTTTGGGGAGACCCAGGAGGACCATCATTCACTCCTGTAACACAAAGAAATAAAACAAAGTGAAATCCACCAGATATATACAGAGGTTAATCAGCAGAGGTCACTGTTGCATCAAGCTTTTAACCAGAAAAACATTTACATGCTTTTGGTGCCTCAACCTACCATGGAAACAAAATACAACATGTACATGACATGCACAAGGCTGAGACTGTCAGCACCATGAAAATAGCAAATGTCAGTTGATGTGGTTATCATATGACTTTTTTATTAACCTCTAGAACAAGGATTAAAGAGCTACAAAAGTGGAACATCTGCCTTGCAATAAACACATGACCAGAGGAAAATGAACCTTCTTTTTAATAGAAACACATGAACGTCCAGACCAACAATTAATGAAACGGACAACACTTGTATAACAACAGTACAATACAATCAATGTTGAACTCACAATAAATAGCAGTAACATCAAAAACTATCACCACCCCTACCTTCTTCTGTTTCTTTTACTCATTTTCAGCTTTATTCTGTGAAGCTGCCGTTATCAAAATAACACATTAAGGCCTTCAAAAATTTACCTTGTGCTTCAGTCCTGGTATCGCTGAAATTTGCTACTATAGTGCTCTCTTGTGGTGACGTAAATGGTTTTCTTATGAAGTCTACAGAAAGAAAAAAAAAGCAGCTAAAAAAACTGTTTTGATACCCAAAACCCATCCCCATTCTACAGATGACAGAATGGGCAGAAATTTTCTTTACACAGAATGAGCAAAACAACACCACCACTGACATGAACTCTTACATTATATTCTTTCAACAACCTCAGACAATAAAGATCATTAACATCTTGCTGACACTCCTGTAATTAGCAGACTGGTGGCGAGTGTAGACAGGAACAGCACCACTGAGGTACATTATCAGTCAATACTACAAATATTCCCTTCCAAAATTTGGAATTGTATCCATTTTGGCCTGTCACAGTGTCACCGATATGAGCTTTGTTTTATTACGCTTGTCACCACTTTTGTTGAGTACTCAAGGGAACAATGACGCTTTTTTAACTTTAACACCGACGAGCACAAAGAAAGACGGATGGCAACAGAAGTTGGCATTATCCTGCAGGAAGTAAACACGTTATCCACGTCTGTTCACGTCTGAGGCACTATGTTTCCAAAAGAAATTCAAGTTCTGAAATTGAGCTCAAACAAAACAAAATAGACGATTGCTCCAAACTGCTCAGAGCCTCTCCCTTTCTCACAGTAACCACTGATGTGCGTGTTGATACTTGTTATAGAGGAACTGGCAGTCCGTGTCTCAGTCGGGCTGCCTTCAGTTTCTCTACTTTGATCTTTGCTCGCAGCAGTTCTTCCTCCAGTTCCCTGCTTCCTCTTCAGCCCCTCTCTCTTCTCCTCCAGATAAAGGGCAACCTTCTTGTGATTGGCTAAAACCAGTTCGTGCTCCTCTTTGGCCAGGTGCAGAGGTCGAAACCTGTCCGGCTCATGGTGAGGGTAGATGTCGTTGGGGTAGAGCTCATGCCGTAAGGGCAGCGGCGAGGTGGAGAGAGGGATGTTAACAGAGGAAGGAGCTGGGAGATAAGGATGCTTCATAATCGTGGATACTGCCCAAGTCCTGCTCTCCCTCTCGCTCCTGGCTTCCTTCCAGCCGTGGTCCTGTGTGTGTTGGGAGGATGGGAAGGTCTGGTGGTGGTTTTACATCCTCTTCAGCATCCAGCTGGACCACCTCGTGGGGGATACTTGGGACAGCTGCGGAGTAATCCTGAAGTCCAGCCAGAGAGGAGCTGCTGCCAGGATGTTCGATGGGAGAGTTGTGCTTGCTGTATATTAATCTACAAATGAGAAAACAGGATAAAAAAAAAAAGTAAGCCTGAAGTCTTAAGCAGCATCTACATCTTGTATATATGAAGTGTGTTGAAAGCTCTGCAGGTGATAAATCAATCAAAGGATTAAGTGAGTGATCAGTGAGTGAAAGGAAATTAAAGGATTTGGCAACAAGCCTTGTTGGTTACAACCTTGTATGTGTGAAATGTTTCTGAAGCCACTCTTATGGCATTAATGGAATTCTGATTTCTACTTGTAATGACTACCTTATTCTAAATTACTTATTTAATATTTGGGGGGGTGTTTGTTCTCTGTGTACTCTCTTAATCTGGCATCACGATATTCATCATCATCTTCATTTGTCTTTTTTTTTGTAGTGCTGAGAACTTGAGCTAAATAATTATTTGGGAGCCAAGTTTGTGATAGAAGTAGGATATGAAACCAGACCTGTGTATTTTACTGATGAGCAGCCAGTAAATGATGGCAGGTCATACAGTATGTTCCTCCTGAGCCTGACAGTGTACAGCGAGTAAGCTGATTGGGTTTGGGAACATGAACAGCAGCTCCTCCTCTCCCTCTTGTATGTCTGCGCTCCCTAAACTCTCATATGACTTGTGTTATCTTTTTCTTTATCCTTTATGTGTGTGTCTATTCTCGTAGGTGCAACTGTACCTGCGCAGCGCCTGGTCCTTTTCATGTATAGGCACATGGTGAAACAGGTGAGGGATCATCTCCATAATTCTCCTGGTTGGCTCGGAGATGCTTGCTCTGTACTCTGGCTGGGCGTGTCTCCGCTGCATCACTTCCTGCTTGGCTGACTCCTTCAGTCTCTTGTAGAGGGTCCGGAGGCCCTGAGCTGTGCGATGGGGTCTGTCCCCTCCCAAGGCGTTGTACTGTTCAGCAACAGTGTCCCAGCACTTGTTCTTGTCCACGATGACCGCGTGCTTATTGGTGTGCTCCTCCAGGATGCGGATGTGAGGCCGGACCAGCTTCAACAGGTCCAGCTTCTCAGAGAGGGTGAAGTTTGAGGAGCGGGCCTTACCCACCATACTGGACAAAAACACAGAGCTGGATGCCATCTTGTAGCATAGCGGGCTCACGCAGACCAAGTCTGGCCTATGGCTGTCACCCTTTAGTAACCACACTCAGTAGTGTGGCTCCTCACTCTTCCCACCTGTCTTTTTTCAGCCCCTGCTGCTCTCTTCTCTTGGTCCACGGTGACACACTAACACTGGTCTAACTCCCAAACATGTCACATATCCCCCTTCGTCTTCTTCCTCTCCAAATCAAATATAGGCTATGTCTAACAAGTGCATGGATTCTCACACCACTCCTGGACTCCCTCTCAGCTACACTGCACAACAAAAACAGGCTGTGCAGCACACAATAAGAATCAGGCTTAACTAGGCCAGCCTCGTTTAGGCCCCCGCCTACCGCGGAGGGCTTTGGATGAATCTCCTCCCAGCTTAGGCTGACGTAGCTAAGCCGCTTAAGCCCAGCCCCGACCTACTTACAGCTCGGTCTCTCTAAACCCCAAACCAAGCACAGCACAGAGCACAGCAGAGACACACTGTCTCCACAGTATGACAAAGGAGTGCTGCAGAGGGACTCTGCCCTCCACACATGTGGCACAACAGTTTGCAAACACTACACTGTGGGCTGTTAAAGTATCACATGTCTAATTTCCTAAAGTGAGTGATGCTTTGAATCAACGCCGGCTTAACTAACTGGGCGGGGGGAGGGGTTTGCGAGCGCAATGCGCACGCCCGTGGAAGCTGCGCTTCTGGCCGTGGTTCAGTGTACAGTGAATGCAGACCAGAAATGCCAGCTCCGCAGCGCAAGCGGCGGCTCCATTGATTAAAATACGGCTGCGGGGCGCGCGCAAAAACAGCGCCAGAGCCAGCGGAGAAAAGTGCGCGCGCTGCGCGTTCTCGGGAAGGAAAACAGAGGCACTAGTTGCTCTTGAAGCAGGAGGAGGGAGCGGCGGTGGCTCACTGATCCTAAGCACGGTCCCAATCTGGCCGGCGCTGCCCCGCTAATTTGCATAATGCTGGACCTGCAGTCACCAGCCTCTGCCCGCCCGGTTTAACGTCCAGTCTCTGTGTGTGTGTTATTATTAGACAGAGGGGAAGATTACTGGTTGTTTATATAAATGTTTGCTGCTCGATGTTCGCAGATATCTCCCTGTTGCAGCCACTGCATGAGGTTTGCTCAAGTTATGGTTTGCAGTATTACAATGAATTTGCTACACGTCGGGCACATCATCAGGAATGATAGCTATTGCGGTGATGATGATGCGCAGCGCCAGTGTTATAAACTGCATGCACAGGCCAATACTGGCAAATTCTCTTGTAGAGCCTACCGTGCCCCACTTTACACAGCAAAAATGAAAAAGTTTCAGATCCTGATTGATGCATTCAAGATGGACAACTGCAAGCCGAATGTTTGTGACTAGTCAGGTTCCTACCTTTAATGCTGTGTCTCAATTAATTGATTATAAAAATGCAGTCATAATGGTTTCATCAAAATATTAATTTAAGTATTGTCAGTGTAGGTATGATTAACACAAATAGAGTGATTAAAAAATATTCAGGTATAAAATATAAGGGAGCCCATAGCTTGGTCACTTGAAGGTTAATGAAATAGAAACAGGTGTTTCAGTAGAACTTCCAAGTCTAAACTACCCAGATCTAATGAGGCATCAGGTATACTCCATGGTGAGGCTTGCATTGTCTTTGTAACATACAGGCTTAATTGGTTTAGCTTTTAAACTCACCTGGATTTAACTCGGCACTAGTTGGAAGTCTTGTTTTGATTTAGGAGTTATTCAGCTTACATAACAGCCTGTAACAGCCACATGATTTTGTTCCAGGTTTTTCTCAATTTCTTGTCTCTTCATCTCCTCAAGGAGAGGAGAGACCTTGCTGGATTAGCTTTGAGCAAGGACGCACAGGTGTATTCCTCACAGAAGTCTTATCAACCAATGAAAAGAGTGTGAGACAGCTGGAATATTTAATTCGTTGTACAATTCTACCTAAAACTCTATTAAAAACCTAGTAACCCTACTAACTCAGTGATCACACTGTCTACCCTTCATTATTTGTGGACAATGTTATGCCTGTCTGACTGAGATCAAGAATGGAGCGTTACACACATACAGCTGTTTCACATGACACTGCTTTAAAATAAAGGCTCCAAATCAAGGCTCTCTCATTTTGTTAAAGGCCCCCTGCCTTGACTCGTCTCTTCTCGAGTCTTGTTCTCACCTCCTCTGTTCATGTTTCAGGTCAGCGGGACTAAGAAGTGCGGAGAGGAGGCAAGGTAAAGAGAAGGCGGCACAAACAGAGAAAAAAGAACAGGGGTATGTTTCTTACCTGCTGCTTTACAGTCTTCGGCAAAGTCTCCTAATCCAGGGTTTTGATGCCCATGCCCTGCCTCTTCCTCATTTTCCTTACTCTCAGTTGCACTGAGAACACGAGCCAGAGCCTTTGACAAGGCTGGGGCAGCTTTGGGCTGGACGTTACCTTCCGTTTTATTACCTGCAGCTGGTGCTGCAACACTTCTTTGGAGCTGCAAGATAAGATAAAGCGGAAAGAGAATTCATAATATAAGGAAGTGTGGGGAAAAAAATAAAGGAGAAAATTAAAATCAAGATTATAAATACTGAGGATTTCAAGACTGTAGTAAAAAAAACTTACTTTATCCAGCACATTGCCTAAACCAAGGTTAGGGGTCAGTGGCTTGGATTCAGGCCACGGAAAATGAAGTAGAGGTTCCAGGTGGCACAAATCGAGGCTTTTTCACCGCATTACCCAAAAGCTGGCTGGGAGCTCCTGAGCGCCGCATTCTTCTATGTCCTAAAGACACAAAGGAACGGTTATAAACATAATAACGCTCATTAAATAATGAATAAGGTTATGGAATAATAAGGAATATGGTTTTTCTAAGCACATTATTGCACCAGTTTAATCGGTGACTCAGAAAAACTATATTCTGAAATCAAAATTGCCAACCTGCTTCACAAATGAATTCAGTATAGTGAAATGTATTTGTCACACCATGGGTTGCAATGTGACTGTGTGACCAATGCTTTTTGCCATTTGCCTCTCTAATACATGATCACCACAGATGGTTTAGTATTTTGCGCGGGGTCTCATATGCTAATCACTTTAAAAACTTAATCGGTACCAAAAGCCGTCTTGTTAGATCACCACAAAAGCAGCTCCAATACAGTTTTTTCCTTTCTCCTTTTCCTTTTAATGTCACCCAGCTCTGGTATCTGATGGACCTTTGACCATATTTGCATATAAAAATAAAACTCTGCATTGGATAAACTGGGAGACATATCAAGACTAATATAACCTACTCAGTCCTCAAACACTCATCCTGCGGCCAACTATCTAAGTGAAGGCTTTCTAGCCTTTTCTAGCCTGCCTACACTTAAATAACAGAAAATATCAGGATGATTTCTAGGCAGAGACGTCAACCTGTTACACAGCCAGCTATAGCTAACACGCTAGCATAATAAAGAAGATAGCGCGGTTGGAAGGCTATATTAGACTTTATTATCAAGTTAGATAACGTGCCAACGTGTTATACATACCCAGAGGCGCTAAAAGTTAGGTCAAAACAACTGACATCACAAACTTTAAACAGATTATGACAAAAACCTTCTTCTTTTTCCTCTTCAGTAACTAGCATCGGTTCAGTTTCTCCCGCTGAACAGTTTGAAGAATCTGATTGGTTGAACCAGTACGAACGGGCGTGGCTAAAACAAAAGGGTGCGTTTGGTTCTACTCTCAATACAGTTCACCCGTCAGTGGAGTTTATATGCTGCATGAATTTCAGCAACCGGTCGATGGATGAGTTGTAAATCGAGCTCACTTACCTCTGTGAAAGTTGACCTATATATATATATATATATATATATATATATATATATATATATATAAAATAAATATATATATAAATAATAATCACCTCTTGATTAAAGCGTCAAATGAGGAAGGTTATTCGGAAATATGAAGATTGGTGGCGAAGTTTATCTTAATACTTTGTTTTACCGCTATGGCTACCACAGTATATTCCGGTCACATGCAGTGGCAAGGGTATAAACGTATTAAGGCAGTGCCTAGTGACTTGAATGTGTAAAAATGATGATTAAGTACTTTATTTTAGGGCACTGGAAAATTGTATATATTCTCTATTTCTTTTATTATATAAGAATATAATGCTTATGCTGCGGCTGGCATGAAAATTAAACTGTTGCTGGATCATGAATGCATCAGAAATAATCTGTATTGTAGTGTGTACTGATTTTCTTTTCTTTTCTTTTCTTTTCTTTTCTTGCATATATGTCACACATGTTTCAGATCATCAAACACATTTTTGATATTAGACAAAGGTAACTGGGTAATTTTGAATTGTTATTTGTGTGAATATTTGTGCATGATTATAAATCTTACTGAGAGGATATAAAGGGACTGGGATGATGAGTCCAGACATTTGGGGTGCTCTTTGATTTTTGTGATCATGCATTCTTGTGCCATCTGATGTTGAGTCTGTAATCCAATCATGGAGGGAGAGAGTGTAATCCATCTTAATCCCACATTCAGAGAGAGAGAGAGAGAGAGAGACCTGGGTTAGGGTGGGTCATTAAGAGAGAGAAACAGTTGAAGGGCAGCAGTAATCTCTGAATGCTGCACAACAACATAGCTTTAATGGCTAGACGGCAACACTACTGCAGAATTTGTCTGTGTCAGATTCAGTGTTTAGTGTTTGCTTTACTGTAATTCTCTCTCTCTCTCTCTCTCTCTCTCTCTCTCTCTCTCTCTCTCTCTCTCTCTCTCATCTGATCTGGTCCCGTCTGACAGCTGCCCACCTGAAACCTTGTTGTCAGGGTTACCTCTCTGCAGAGACGCACACCCAAAGGTAGGGCAGGGCTTTAGTAGAGAGGAGACCCTCACCTTGATGGAGATAAGAGAGAGGATGGAACAGATATAGGCGGGTAGGATACCCGTGCAAGAACAAGTGGAGTCAAAACCTGCAGAAAGAAGGAAGAAGGAGTTGGTTGAAGTGGAAGTTAGCACCTCAGGTAGGATTATTACTGACAGAAAAGAAACAAATTAGGGAACACCGTGGCAACACTGGACAAGAGTTTCCTTCCCAGCTTTTCTCCTGCATTGTATAAGCTGTATAACTTTTTTTTTTTAGGATGGGCTATGATCTGGAGAGGTTTGTAGGCTATGTCAACGAGGGTCTATTGTGCGGTGTATGTCGAGACGTGTTGGAGCGCCCCCTCCAGGCACCCTGTGAACATGCCTACTGCAGCTCCTGCATCAGCACCTGGCTGGTCCATCACCACTCCTGTCCTGAGGACAGACTACCACTGGATGTGGGTAGCCTCAAACCGCTATACAGGTCAGGCTCTATCTCCTGCATCTGTGTCTCTTCCTTCTCTTTCTTGTAATCATGTAGTCTTTTTCACAGATAAGTTTTCCTATTAGTCAGTAAGTCAATGGCATTATAAAAGTCTGTGTATGTTTTATTGCAGGTATATGCGCAATGATCTGAACAGCCTGCAGATCCGTTGTGTGAATGCAGCGCAGGGGTGTGAGGTGGTCTGCTCCCTGGAGAGCCTCCATGCACATGAGGATGAGTGCGAGTTTGCCTTCATATCATGCACTAACACAGGTACATGACAACATGATCCTGGACAAAAGACTACTCATGTAATGTGTTGTTTTATTACTCTTTATGGCAGTAAAAGTTATCCTCATTGATGTGTGTGCTGCAATGGCAATGTGACACCTCTGTGTGGGTGGACAACAGGTGGCCCTTTTGTTGTCTTGGCTACTCCAGAAACAGGTGCAGCTTTGGGATTGAAAGCTCACACAAACCTCACACAGCAAGCACTGCATGAGGGTCAACTTTCTTTCATTCTTTAATGAGTGATTTAAAAGTCTGTATGTGAGTGTTATTGCATGTGTGCGCTTTTGTGCTCACAATGTGTCTGTGACCTGTCTTTGGCAGGTGGAGAGTACATATGTTACCACTGTGGTAGGTCAAATCACAGAGTGTGTGCATGCAGTGTGCAGTTGAAGTCACTAAAATTACCTGAAATTTCTGCCGTTGTGCAATTGCTGTGATCTGTGACTATGTTATAGATTTAATAATCCTACTTTTAGTTACACAAAATAGAAAGTGGACTTTTAAGGATTTTGTGTTACTAGAATATCACTTCTTTGTTCATGCATTTTTATGTAAAAATCATGCCTGCAAACAAATTTGATCTTTGTAAAAATGTTTTTAAAAACCTGTCTTATGCACTGAGAACATGGTGGCTTCATGCGAGGCCTTTGCATCCCTGTGACTTCCCTCTCAGGGTGTCCTGTGCAGGTTGAGAGGCGGTGCTTGGAGGCTCACCTGTCGGAATGTAGCTTCCGCAGCAGGGAGTGTCCCAATGGCTGTGGCCACACACTACTCTCCATCGACCAGTCACAGCATAACTGTGTAGCAGAGCTACGTACAGAGGTGGAGATGCTCAGGTAAGTTCTTCTGATCTCTCTACCCTCTCTACCCTGAACTCAGAGGCAACACTACCATCATAACTGGGTCTCATTAAATGTTTGCTGTAGGGCGGAGATGCTGTGCAAAGTGGAGGAGGTGAGACGGGAGATGGAGTCTCGTCTAGACTCGCAGAGGAGACACATGGTGCAGAAAGAGTCTCAGCTGAAGAACGAGGTGGAGGAGCTCAAGGTGAACTGGCCTTGGAATACATTTATTGGGAAGGTTTAAACTGCATTTATAATATAAAAATGAATGCAGTCCTTTGTGAATCATTTAAAGCCAGTTGAAGAAAAATTGCTGAAGATTTGAAAGTGAAACGTTTTCCCATTCTTGCTTATTGGTTCAAAGCCTCTACTCTCATATCTTTAATTTTGGGTTGACAGGTCTGGGCTGCATAAAGGTCACCTTAGCAACCAAACCTTTTTGCTCTGCAGCCATGTTGTTGAAATACATGCAGAATGGAGTTTTTCATTGTCCTGCTAAAAAAATGTGAAAAATCTGAACGCAGGACACCTATGTTCAGACCTGTGAAAGGTGGCAGTGTTTATGGATTTTAACAGGTTCTAAAATTAGGCAAATACAACATTACACTATGTCATTATTTTGCAGAAGCGGTGTGTGAAAAAGTAAGTACACTCTTACTGCTTCCATAGGGTTTAAGAGGGTAAGTAGCAGCCAGATGCTGCTGATTTGGCAGTTTGATAGTCTGGAGCATTCAGGTGTGTGTTAGGACAGAGCCAAGGAAGAAAGGCATCAGTAATGCTGCCCAACAATGTGGGAAGAGTTCTAAGGCCATTTCCAGACAATTTAAAGTCCATCATTAGGAAGATTATTCACAAGTGGAACACATTGAAGACCACCGCTAATCTTCCAAGGAGTGGATGCCCCAGCGGTTGACAATAAACTCCTCTGTATACCAAAGTATTCTAAGTACTCTAAAGCTTGCACCAGGACAATGATCCCAAGCACAGCAGCAAATCTACAACGGAACGGCTGAAAAAGAAAAGAATCAGCTGCTGCAATGGCCCAAAGTCCAGACCTCAAGCCAAATGTACTTTTCTTCTTCTGAATACATATCAACACTACTTTAATGGGATCAGAAATTGACTGTTTAAAGCAAACAATCCACAAGACTTTTACTTTATTAAATCCTCAAGAAAATTTTAGTTGGACCACTTTTAAGGGCCTTATTCACGGTCAGTCACACAGAAAAGTAACTTATATGTTGACGCATGCCATGCCGTGTCTTCTCTGTGCAGGGTCAGTTATCCCGTGTGATGTGTGACATGCGTGCCCTGCTAGGCGCAGAGCGTTTGAGGAGACAGGAGTTGGCAGAAGCAGAGCTGGAGAAGAGAGAACTGCTGGAGCTCCTCAGAGACCTGCAGCCCACCAGGAGCCAGAATCCTGATGAGCAGGCAGTCAGGGACCAGCATCAGGGAGAGCAACAGACATCAGGCAGGGAACTCCATATTGAGCCAACAAGACATCAACAGAGAGAGGCTTCTTTCCACACCTCCAGTCTATCACTGCATTCAGCTCAGGCTTCACATGGATCAGGTCCACCCCCATCACCACAGCTGGGTGAGGGAGGGCGCAAGGGTGGTACCCGGAGTCTGACCTTGGACTGCATCAAAAAGAAGAGCCGGGAGGTGACAGTGATCTGAAAAAGCTACAACATATAAAATCTTTAGTTTTTTTTGTTTATTATTATTTGGCAACAAATTTAGGGTTTTGGTAAAATGTGTTACAAAATCAAGAATGTGTTACACTGTATTTCGTGTTTAAGAGGCATGTCTTTCTGTGTATACCATGCTCAGTTGGAATAACAAACTGTTGTAATGACTGATATGCTTGTCAGAGGTATAAAAGAAAGCACGCTAAGTGATTCCAGAAGAAAAGGTAGCAAAGATTTAATGTTTTATAGAACAGTTTGTAATTGTCTCCATGAAAAGACATGATCTTTGATGTTGGAACTAGCAGCTGGATGCCCTGGTGTTACACTTGGTCAAACCATCACAATCAATGCCTCAATCATTTAAAAATGGTCACCTTGAATCATCCTGAATCTCTCCAGACATTCTTAAATTGTGACCTTCATTTTTGGTTGTATCAAGGCATCAATTTGAAGCACTTGAAGTTTACCTTTTGTAAAGTATAACATGAAGAGTGAGTGGGTTGAAGAGGCAGCTTATCTGTGTAAACTACAAAACTAATGAGAGACCACTGTCTGCATTGGTTTATGCTTTCATTCGATTTAGCATGTAAAATTTCCAAGTTGAGGCCCCTTGCTCATTTTTCACACAACAAATTACGTTTGAGGTATGCAAGTTAAATTTAATATAATACACAGAAGAGCCATTACACAGCCAGTTATTTCAGTCATTTTTCTAATCCTGTGGTTCTAGTTACAATAGTAATAACAAAGTAATAGTTCTGTATAATTTAGCCCGTATTCAAGAACTGAACGCTCTTATGAAGGCTTTCTATAGAAACTTTGAAATTTGTGATGTGTTACCTGTTAATTTTTGGAATGCAACTGGTGGATTTGAGATTTTACGGAACCCTGCAAGGGACATGAAAAAAAAAAACATGGGAGGAAAAAAAAAGAAGATACTTTTGCGAGATCTCGCAAAAGTTTTGTGATATCTCCCATGTTTTTTTTCCCCTCATGTCCCATGTGGGGTTCTGTAAGATTTACACTCTTGTAATCTCTATAAACATCTTCGCATGCTCTTAAGGGACAAGACTTTTGGTACCAGAAGCTCTCGTTTCTGCTTCTTTGACTTTGGCTGCATGCAGGTCCGATTTAGCCTTACACAAGCCAATTTTATTAATCTACATTTGTAAACAGTGACTGGCGAATGAAATGGAAATCTTCAGACACAGGATGGTAACAGCAAAAACCTTTAAAAATCAGCTGTTGCCCCAGAGACAAAGCCATTCTGTTTTTAAAAAAAAATACCCTTTCATCATTTGGCATTCCCTTAAAAAACTCACAAAGGAGGCATTTTGCTATCACCTTTATTATCTGAATACAACTAATAATAACAAAACATGAAACAAACAGTCTGTACATCCTTTGTGACAACATACCACCACATTTCTATGGAGACAGCATATATAATATCCTGATTGGCCCGTTTGTTGCCGTAAGAGGCTGCAGTCAATGTCCAGGTGGATTTACCTGGTGAAGGAGCGAACATGTCTGCCCCTCCCACCTCCGCTCCCTCCTCCACCGCTGAACTTGCTCCCCTGAGATCCTCGTCCCCCTCCACCGCCTCCCCCGGCACCTCCTCCGGCACTACCGCCACCTCCTCCGCTAATCCATGACAGCCCGGTGCCTCCTCTGCCGCGTGGAGCTCGATCCCGCAGAGCCAGCCGATACGCACCTGTGCAGAACGAGTGAATCAAACTTTTTTTGCCTTTCTGTAGCACCTTTCACACAGGTCAGTGCAGTTCAAAGTGCTTCATAAATGACTGAAGCATTGATAATAAGGCAAAGAAAATGCAATAAAAGAGAACAATAAGGATAGATGCAAAGAACATAAAAGATTAAAAAAGATAAAGTGGTATAAAATGCAAGAATAAAATTTACAACTTAAGCACACTAAAAGTAAGCACATAAAATAAAGTAATATCAGTTCAGAAATGTGTATGTGTGTGTGTAATTCATACTTGCTGGGGATTGTCGAGAAGGCAGGGGCCCTCGTGTGAAGTTGCTCTGGCCTCCCCGGGGTTCACTATAGGTCCCTCTGTGAGTAACAGCTGGAACCTGGGCGCTCCACGATGAACCACGGCCTCCTTCTCTTCGAGTGTAATTTCCTACAGAACCAAAAAGGACAGGATTTGTCACCCTCTGCTGGGAAATTTAATGTTCTTAGTTGCAGTGTGTTCAAATGTGCATGCATAAAACATCTGACACCCCCCCCCCCAAAAAAAGTATTTGCTTTTATTGTGTCCAAGCTTTTAGCTGCACCTCTCTTGCAATCAAATCAAATTTCCTGAGAAAACTGACCACAAGATTCCAGGTCTAAACTAAACAGTATTTCCAGAGGTGATGAAGATCTCCTGTATACTACATGTAAAAATGAGGCAACTATGAGACAGTAGCCTGACCTGATTCTCCTGACCCTGTTGGGAGTTTACGTATGGAAACTGCTTTAGTTTCACACTTCTATTTCCATAAGGAATGTGTTTCTAAGAGTACTTGATCATCACAAGGTAAATTTCAGGGATATCAATCTGTCTAGTTAGGAAGAATAAACTATTATGAATCAATTTCACCTGGTTTGGTGCAAATCAAAGCGACAACAGGTGCACCGGAGAAGCAACAAAAATTTGCAATAAGTGAATGGTTTTAGAAGTGGTGGCCACAGACTTCCTGGCTGATTTTTCTCTATTGTTGCTTTTTGCTAGTGTCCTTATCACTGCTGGTAGCATGAGACAACATCTGGGCATGCTCCCAATCAGATGGTGGATGGTGTCCTGGGGGATCTCCTCCCAGAGGTGGATCAGGGTATCAGTGAGATCCTGGACAGTCTGTGAAGCTATTTGGTGGTGTCAGAGGCACGATACATAATGTCCCAGAAGTTCTCAATTGGACTCAGACCTGGGCAACATGAAGGCCAGTCAATAGTATCAATGCCGGAACTGTCTTCACACTGTGGCCACATGAGGGTGAGCATTGTGCTGCACCAGGAGGAACCCAGGACACACTGCACCAGCATAGTGTCTGATAAACAGCATTCAGGGTACAACTGGCTAACATGTAATACCACCACTGACCTACTCCCAAACTGGTCATGTTGGATGATGCTGAAGGCAGCTTAGCATCCACCACAGTGTCTCCAGATTCTTTTACGTTTATCACATGTGCTCAGTGTGAACCTGCTCTCATCTATAAAGAGAACGGGGTGTCAATTGTGGACCAGCAGCTCTGATGTCCTCCTGCGAATGCCAGTTGAGCTGCATGGTGTTGTGCTGTGAGCAAAGGTCTCACTAAAGGAGGTCGGGCCCTCATGCCACCCTCATGGAGTCTGTTTTAACAGTTTTGTCACTTTTTGGGCTCTGGAAGTGCTCCTCCTGAGGGAGATACTTCTGGCGTCTCTAGTGCACCTGTCACTTTCATTTGCACCAAAGCATGTGAAATGGATTCACAATCGCCTCCTAACTGTACTTGTACGATGCAAGTACAAGTGAGGCTACAAGTACTGTAACTACACAAACCAATTGATCACTAATACAAAATATGATCATTTCAAAAAGGTTTATGAATATCTGAGTTTACATACCTGACAGCAGTACACCTTTAGGTTGTGGTGGAGTGAAAAAGCGAGTCTGGCTGTGGAAGGTTGCTCTGCCTCTGTTGCCAGTGAACAGCCCTCTGGTAGGGGGTTTGGGGGCGCTTTTTGGAGGCCGTTTAGGAGGCAATAGCCCTAGAGGGGTTGTAATGTCTTTAAACTCTGCTGCAACAAAGTCATCCACATGCATGCTGGGAGGACGGGAAGTATTCTGTTTGCGTAGGCGAAAGATATCATGCGGTCGGGAGACATTCTGTCCAAATCCTCCTCGACCTCCACGGCCGCGAGGAGCAGCCATGATGTGAGCTCTCTTCGCAGGCTCAACATAGTCAGATTTCCCACTGTACAGACAAGCACAAGATGACACCATTTAATTAACTTTAAACTAGATTCTGAAGGAGTAAAACTTAATAAACAAATCACAATGAAGCTGTACCTTGACGTAATGAATGTCTCGTGTTTGTGTTTGCCCAGCCGAAAACCTTTAGAAGGCTTGGTGTGACCAGGAGAGGACGGCTCAGACAGAAAGGAGCGCTCCAGCTCTGCCTTCAGGTCCAGTTCTGGACAACACTCCTGAGCCAGACCCACCAAATCCACCTTCACCTGTCACAAAGACAAAAAAGGTGATCTGCTACTTGTGGAGTTTCCAAATCCCTTACCAGCCAGCGAAGCAAAGAACCTCAAATTTGGAAAAAAAAAGAAAAAAGAAAAAAAGTACTGAAAAGAAAATACTTTTAGTATGTAAGAGGAATCTAAGGGGTTTGGCCAATCCATGAGGTGTCTTCACAGACTCCAAAATATAAAAGACAAGATCCACCCCAGCCACCGCCTGTTCACCCTTCTGCTGTTTGGCAAGTGATACAGAAGTAGAAGTGCAGAAGTACCAACTATTGTGCCAGACTTCAGAGTAATTTCTTTCCTTAGAGGCTCAGACTATTGAACTCTCCCTCTGCTCTTCAAAGTACACATTTTTCTTAGTAGTAATTAGCCAGCAATTTTGAAGTACAACCATGCTGTCCAATGAATTAAATACTTTAATTTTAGATTTTCTACACAAATGCAGACCATGATGCTTGCTTTAAGGCTAGTACAGTAAAACTGCCCGTCAGTAGTGGATCCGGATGGTTGAAAAGGAGCGTCTTAACTGGTGGTTTACTTGAGAAATTCTACACTGACAAAGATTAAATGAAAAAGAAAAAAAAATGTTACAGAAACGATGAATAAAATAAAAGCTTAAGAAATGTAATAAAATATTCAGAAAAATGATTAACCATTACTGCGCAGGCCTAACATAAGCTCTGGAGATTCTTGGAAATGTGCTCTCTCACATTCACACATACACATCACACACACACACACACACGCACACGCACGCACACACCTACACTTACCATATCAAGGTCTGTTTCAATGTCATCAGTCTGGAACGGAGAGAACCACAGAGCCTTCAGCTGCTCGTCCAGAGCTTCAGACAGAATGAAAACCGTCCTACAAACAAAAACACCCAAGGCAATGATTAGTTTACCGTTTCCATTAATTTTTCATGTGGCTCATGTGTAAGTGGTTGTTTTTATGAATATCTGATTCAATCATTCTGTCACTGCAAACTGCCATCGTCCCTCGCTCCAGCTGTATAAGCTTCAGAATCCAAATGATACGGAGGAAAATGAATCAGTATTAATAGTCATCCGGAGGACGAACCTGTGATTAAACTGGGCCCCGAGTGTTTCTGGTGATGGCAGAGTGGGCTCGGTATCAGCTGTAGGAGGCGCATCTGAGGCTGCCTGCAACGTCTGCCTCAGAACAATCACATTCTCCAACATAGTCTCCAGGGAATCGTCTTCCTTACATAGTTTCTAAAAGGCACACACACACAAGTCAAGTAAATTTAATGTCAAGGCAGTGACCCTTATTTTGAGGAAACCACAATGTACAGGTGTTCATCATTTATACCGTTATCTGTTTTTCTAAAGCAGGTAGTGGATGTGACTCGGACTCCTCCCACTGGAGCAGAGTTTTCATTTCAGAGCTTGACAGCAGTCGTGGAGGAACAAAAGCAGATTCCTCGCTGGACCCCTGGCCCTCTTCAACACACTGGATTAAAACAAGGACAGATACAGAATGAAGAGACAAGTTGGAAAAAGCTCGAGAAAAGAAGTAATTATTAGAAGGACAAGCAAGACCAGAAAAAAAAAACAATGAAAAAGCCTTTCCTTTAGGCAGAGTTGGTTATGTCTGTGATGGGAGGAATTATTAATAGAGCTGCTGCAGAATGAAACTCTTGTAAAAAGGAAAAAATTACTTACATGAACCCATAAGGACAAGGAGAAATGCTTTCAAAGGAGCAACTTCTTTACTGTAGTTTCTTTTGCAGTCAAGAGTCAAACAGAAAATAAAGCATTTTGTGTGTCTTTGGAAAACCTATCACCTAATGCTGAACCTCTCTTCTGTTTCTGGTTGTCAATATATACCGCTTTATTTATTATGCAGTGATTTGTGTTCTGTGCGTGCACACTTCAAGCTGTTTACCCCGTTCGTGAATTTTAATGAACATCTATGCTGTTCTTACCATTGGTTCTGTGTTAAGGATCTGCCTGAGAAAGTCGAGCAGAGCTGAAAGCAGATCTGCAGAGTCTTTGTTGAAGGACAACACCAGCCTCTTCAACAGCGAGCACAGCCCAGCACCGTGTTTCTTCAGAGCACTGAAACAGAGGTAATCAAGGTCTCATTTCTAACAGAGACGCACAGTCTGTTCTAGCAAGATGACATGGAAGTAATGTTGGGGAAGCAGTAAACAAAACAAACAAGAAGAGAAAATTTTTGTTTACACTTTGAGATGGTAGAGTCCGTAGTCATGCTCTGTGAGGAATGTCAAAGTCCTGATGCAGGTGAGGAGGAGGGGCATGCTGCTCTCTGCGTTTCCCAAGACATCCAACAGGGAACTGCACACTGATGACATCATCTCTCGCCCCGGAAGTGCGTTGGCCAGCTGCTCTGCCTCTGACACGCAGCTTTCACCAGGTGGAGACACCACGAGGGAAATGTCCTAAAGAAGACAAAAGATTAATTTTTTTCCCGCCCCCTTTAAGGATTTTTTTTTTTAACTTGATGTGTTTTTCCACCTTTACCTGGTCACACAGTGACTGTAATATTGTCCCCACTAGTACACTACATTGCTGCTGATGTATGGAGTGATCCACTGGAGGAACCAACAGAGACAACAGCAAGGGGAACAGGTCGGCCAGCTGTTCATCTCCAGAAACTGACCCTGACAGCAGATGCAGCGTTGCACTCTTACAGGCTCTCTGAGACACTAGGGCATCCATCAAAGAAAGGAGACGCAAGACTTGGCCCCAGCAGACACTCTTCCCCTCGGCCCTGCAGGCAGTAGATTACATATATTGAAATATAATTTACAATAAAAACACAGAAACTATGCTGGTGTGTGAGTTTGTGTGTCCATTGCTCACGGCTGCAGCTCCTCCAGCAGCAGCTCCAGCAGGGTCTTCATGATGAGTGTTGCAGTAGGGGAAGACAGGTCTGCTAGCTGAACACACACTCTCCTGAGTATGGCCAGGAGAGGAGGGCAGCTGGTGGTGCACACACACCTGAATGCCTCAGAAAACACTTTCCACTGTGCACGTATGTGCATGCTCCACAGTTTCCTTGTGTTTAAGGCTACAGCCACATCTTGGACTGATATCACCTGTGGAGCCAAAGGCCTTTTAATATTAATGTGCATGAAGACAAGAATGGCCAAAGGGGTCAAAGAAAGTGCAGAATAGAGTGTGATACCTGAGTGCTATGCATTGGCAGTGGAAGAGGCAGGAGCTCAGACAGCAGCGTCAGACCAGAGAAAAGACCTTCAGGAGCTTTTAGCAGTGAGCTCAAAACCTCCTTTAGCATCAGAGACCAAGTGTTGCTGGCCAGAGTCTCTTCTGTATGGGTCACCTGTAGCAGGCACACACACACAGTCTCATAAAAAATCCCTACTGAAGCCACAATCAGTATCAAAACTGTTGTCTGACACCACACACCTCTTCATTAACACCCTGTGTAAAGGTGAGCAGGACATCAACAATGAGCACTTGCACCCTGGTCTCTTCCCCGTCGAGACGCCCAGAAGCAGGAATGGAGCACACTATCATGTGAAGCGTCACCAACACGTTGGCCACGCGAGTGTCCCTGAACTGGAAAGCGCCGCCACGCAGCAACTCTGTGAGCATGGTGCGCAGCAATCGGAGGGTGCTGATACATATACTGAGGATCATGCAGCGCTGCGGCGTCGGGCCCATGTGTCCGTGCACACGCCACGGCTGCAGCAACACACTGCATAGCTTCTGCAGGACACGCACGCACGTATCCAGACCCTCACCAGAGAACAGCTGGACTCCTGCAAGGCTCCACTTTAGATCCCTCTGCTGACCTGCAGAGTGGAGGACGAGCTGCTGAGAAACTATCTAATCTTATATCTTCACATGAAGTGATGACAGTGTGAAGACTTAGGAAAAAAAGAATAAAAATAAAGTCACATTTGGGGTCCTTACCTTCTACAGCAGGAGGTGGGCAGGCAATGTGACAGAGGACCCTCAGAGCAGTGACCAGCCCAGTACCCTCAGCAGTTAACACGTTTTCCACATTCTGCAGTCAAAAGAAAATCATGTTGAGAGTGACCTATAAAGCACTTATTTGCATATAGTTTTGAGAAAAATATGTCACAGAGCAGGTCAGACTTGTCAGTGAAGCAGTCCAAGAATATGTTTATATGATATATTAACTGTTAACTTTAAAAAAACAAACAAAAAAACACTTAGCATTTTTATGTGGGTTTCAGAGGTGTGGGTCAGCTCACCAGTTGGTGTAGATGTTTATAAGCAGTGAAAATATTGTAGGGTTTTCCTCTGACAATAACAGTCAGTTCTATAAACATCAACTTAACTAAGAGGTGAGGGTGGGATGAGCCTTGATTCCCCTCACTGAATTTGATTTTAAGTTCAAGTTACTCCATGATTACAATAGGAAAATTCATTCTTTGCATTTAACTCAATCTAATCAATCAGTGGTCAGGCAGAGTCTTGGCTAAAGGCAATTTCAAGGCGAATTATCCTATTGTATTACTAATAATAGGAGAAATGTGTGGTCACGGAGAAAACCGGCTGAGGGATGGGGACAACCTGCTAACTCTGCTACTCGAACTCTGACCTGCTAAGAAAGCCCCTGCCCTGGTCTCAGGACTATCCTCTGAGCTATCACAGACAAATTCTTTGGCAGCTGCCTGAAAACTGCTTCCTACAAAGATTTATTATGACTATCAGCAGGAGCTATGAAAGCTCACTGAGCTAAAACTGTTACTTTACTCCAAAGAGTGTATATTGAGTGAGAGATCTGTACCTGTTTGATAAAGTCGATTAGGGTGGGAATGCTCCCAATCTCAAAGCGAAGCTTCTCCAGAGGCTCCAACCATTTACTGAGCTCTGAAAAACAAACGCATACGCAAAGACACTTACACTTTTAAAACTTTTTTATATACAGTACCAGACAAAAGTTTGGATACACCTACCCATTCATGTGAATGGGTGAGTGTGTCCAAACTTTTGACTGGTACTGTAGTATGATACAACATCAATTCCAATAAAGTCCATACACCATGTATAATGTAAATGAACAGATTGCAATGTTTTGTAAATCTCATAAACCCATATTTTATTCACAGTAGAACATAGAAAAAATACTCCCTTTTTAAACTGAGAAAATGATCCATTTCAAGAAAAATATTTTGAATTCAATGGCAGCAACATGTCTCAAAAAAGTTGGAACATGTTTACCACTGTGCAGCATCCCCTCTTTTATATACATCTGGTAACTGAGGAGTCATCCACATTCTTGTCTGATATAGAATTCTGGCTCCTCAATAGTTCCGAGTCTGCATTTTTGGTTTTATGATGGGCCAAATATTTTCGGTTGGTGAAAGGTCTGGACTGCAGGAAGGCAAATTCAGCACCCAGACTCTTCTACTATGAAGCCATGCTGTAATAGCTGCAGTATGCAGTTTGACGCAGGCAAGGCCTTCCCTGAAAAACTCATCATCTGGATGGGAGAATATGCTTATCAAAAACCTGTATGTACCTTTTTAGCACTGATGCCACTGCAGATGTGCAAGCTGCCAATTCCATAGCTACTGATGCACTCTGATACTATAAGAGATGGAGGCTTTTGAATTGAGTACAGATAACAAGCTGAACGGTCCCTCTTCTCTTAAGAAGAAGAAGTGTTCCTGAACCTATGCATTGATTCCATGGCAAAATCATGCCTGTTTTAAATGCAGTGCTATCTGGGATCTCAAAGATTGAAAGAATCCAATAGTGATTTTCAATATTGTCACTTGAGCACAGATTTCTCCAGATTCTCTGAATATTTTGATATTATTATGTACAGCAGACAATTAGATATTCAAAGTTTTCACAATTTTACATTGAGGAACATTATTCTGAAATTGCTTCACAATGTGTAAATGGAGTTTTTTGCAGGCTGGTTAACCTCTGCCCATCTTAAGCTCTGAGAAACTCTGCCTCTCTAAGATGCGCTTTTTATACCGAGTCATGTTACTGACCTGTTTCCAACTAACTTAACTAGTTAAAAAATGTTCCTCCAGCTGTTTCTTTTTAGTAATGCTTACATTTCCAGCATTTTGTTGCCCCTGTCCCAACATCGAGAAGTGACAAGGTCCATGCCCTTGTCACTTCTCGATTAGATTACTGCAATTCACTTCTCGCTGGTCTACCACTCAAACTTCTCCGTAAACTCCAGATGGTTCAAAACTCTGCGGCCCGTATCATTACCCGAACATCCTCTACTCAACATATTACTCCCATCCTTCAGGACCTACATTGGCTTCCAATAGACTATCGTATCAAATACAAGATTCTTCTTCTCACCTTCAAATCTCTTCATAACCTTGCTCCCCCTACATTACTGAGTTAATCCATTACTATACTCCCTCACGCCCACTTCGTTCTTCTTCGTCACTGCTCCTCACCATACCTCCTGTCCGCTTAGCAACTATGGGATCTAGAGCCTTTTGTCATACAGCACCCCATCTCTGGAATGCTCTACCGCAACCTTTAAAGATTATAAACAGCTTACCTCTTTTTAAATCTCATTTAAAAACCCATCTGTTTAAACAAGCTTTTGGCCTGTAACTGTGTGGGTTCTAGGATTTTATCTTGGTCTTAACTAACTGCTTGTTTTTTGTTTTGTTTTTTTCTTTCTTTTCTCTACTGTGTAATTGTGCTTCTTTTTTGCTGTCTTTGATTGTTTTTACCTGTAAGGCGACCTTGAGTGCCCTGAAAGGTGCCTATAAATAAAATGTTTTTTTTTTTTTTTTTTTGAGACATGCTGCTGCCATCAAATTTAAAATGATTTTTCATGAAACAATAAAAAGCCTCAGTTTGAACACTTGATGGGATTTCTGTTATATTGTAAATAAAATGAGTTTATAAGATTTGCAAATGATTGCATTCTGTTTTTTGGAATTGGGATTGTGTGATAGTTACCCTGTAACTTGGCATTGGTGTCGTCCGCCTTGGCTAAAGACAGCAGCGGAGCCGCATATTGTTCCATCATCCGCAGCTCATTAGAATTCTGCACCACCAGTAAGACCAGCATACAGGCATAATTATATGTCACCGCTTTGCGGGCCTTTCCCTCACTAACAGAGAAAGAGAGACAAAAAAAATAATTTATACTGAAATCAAAACAGAGAACAAGAAAGAGGTCAAGAATAAGAAGTTGCAGGAAATAACAAGTGTACCCCTGTCCGTCCTTGCTGTGGTGCTGGAGCAGTGTGACCAGACAGGAAAGGTTGTTATCCAGGCTGAAAACATGGGCTACAGCACTGCGACCAGTCTGCGTGAAGGTCATCAGGTAGAGCGCGTGGAGCGTGCCCAGTACCTCTGCATTGTCACCTTCTTCTAGGCCTGCACCACCATCTCCTCCTGTGGCCACATGGCTCATGAGTTCTGACGCGCCTTGCAGAGCATGCAGGGCTTGCATCAGCCACACACCAAAGCCCTCTTCACCAAACCCTGGCCCTGTGAGACCTCCCTCTCCCCCAGTAAACACGCTCTCCTCTGCCTCAGATTCTGCCATCGATGCCAGGAGACGCAGCAGCAGGTTGGTGGGCGTGGGCTGGGCTAGAAGGAAGAGCAGACCTGACTGGGTGAGCGACAGGAAGCGCAGGAGCTCTCTGACGGCTTGGGTAACACCTAGATGGCCAGCTGCAGCAGCTGCTGACAGCACCACTGTTGTGCTCTCCAGAAAATGGCATGCATGCATATACCTAAAAGAGGACAAGGGCAAAAATATTTATTCAATCAATGAGTCAAAACTATATTTAAATTTATGCCTGAACTTCTACACTGTGATGCTTGAAGTCATGTGTGCCTGAATGTGTACCTATACAGTGATGGGTAGGGGTTGTCTCTCTCCTGTGGTCCTGTAATTCGAGAAGTAGTGGGGAAGGCTTTCCCAGGGGGCTGCACCATGCAGTGAGGGGCCGTTTCTAGCAGGTGATGTAGCTCTTCCAAAGCACCTGCCAGCCTATCGAGCTCTGCCTCACTCAAAGCAGAGGAGCTTAGCGAAGGCTCCTCTTCCATAGGGCTCTCAGCATCCTCCATCTCCTCCTGGGGATGTTGGCCAGTCAGATTTACTATGAAACCATTTTTGGTCACTGAAACATGTTTGAAAACATGGGTATGGTGTGTTGTTACCTGCTGTGGCTCACTCAATGCTGCTGCTGCATGCTGTAGGTCAACTAGTACCTCATACATGTGGCTTTTCTGTAATATGGCATTTCCAGCTGTTATGACCCTCACTGTTTCTTCACGCAGAAACAGCTGGACTAGACGCTGTGAAGCAGAGAGAAGTATAGAATGTCAATCAGGTGGATTATTTCAGACACACTTACTTTAATTTAGATATACTGGATTTAAAGCTGGTTTATTATGTAAATTATTTTCTAGAAACCAGCAAGAAAATCTGTACATGATTATAAAAAAAAAAAAAAAAGGGTAGATAAACACTGGATATTGCTAACCTGGTAGCCACTCTTCTCTGAATTTCCTGCATGTAGGAAGGCCTCTACCCCTGCTGGAGCACTGGTCAGAGCATCCAAAGCTCTTAGGATACTCAGCTTCAGCGTTGAGGAGATATGGTCTGTATGGAGCAGCTCCAGCAGCACATTCAGGACACCTTCACGCAGCAGCATTGTGAGGCCCTGAGGACACTCTGCCAGGTATGAAGCTAGCTTAGCACCAGCCTTTAGCTGTCTGAGGTTAAGTGCAATGGGCTGTGTGAGAGCAATCTCCATACTCAGAGCTCGGAGAGCCCACTGGACTAAAACTTTAACAGGGTCCTCTTCCTCTCCCCTTTTAACTAAATAAGCCAACCCTTTGACCAGAAGTCCAGGAGCCTCTTCCAGAGCAGTGACCCAGCGTGCATCTCTGTCATCACCAATACTAGCTAGAAGTTCTTTCAGCTGAGCCACAGCCTCAGCTTCCTCTCCACCTGCTGGTTCTTCTGTTCCGTCAGCCTCCTTGGGCTCTTCCACAGTGGCCTTGGCTTTCTCGAACTGGGTGTCAAAGCGGGTCTTGTATGGAGGTGTGAAGTACAGCAGGGCTCTGAGTTCTCGTTCGTATGGGTCATACTGGACTGGTGGAACAGACGCAAGATCCTCGGGAGTGTAGTCCATGTCAAAGTTTTGCAACTTGAAGCTACCATTATCCAGATCATCCTCATCACTGGAAATCTGTTCATAACCGTCATTATCTAGCAGAACAGGGAAAGGAGCCAAATGTGAGGAAGTTAATCTACTGTAAACACATGAAAATGCATAATGTTTCATAAAAACGTGTATGAAACCGAGTGAGAATGAGGAGGCCAGCAGAAACTATATATAGTCCCTTTCTCATACACAGCTGCATACACTCACAAACCTGGCACCACCTGGCAGCATCACTCCAGACATGCAGGGTTAGTGTTGCATGCATGATGTAAGTACAGCACACACTCAGCCATGGCTGTGAGGATGCGTCAGGAAGACATCTGCATGTTAGCTTATGAAGTTTAACCATAAGCCTTCAGAGCAGCCCTTTGCGGGCGAGCTGAGAGTCTGCAGCATCCAGCAGTTTAAGATGGATGCAGCATGCCAGAGCACACACTTTCTCACTCTCAGTCCCAAATGGACCCTGCTCCTGTGGACCCCCACCCCAGAGACATCTGGCAACCACGTGTAGTGTTGACTTTCTACTATCAAACGGTTTCTGGAGAAGTGTCCATTTGGGTTTGCAGAGAATCCTACTCTTGCATAAGAACTCCCCTACCTTCCTCCATCTCCTCTTCCTCGTCCTCACCCTCATCTTCCTCCTCCTCTTCTTCCTCCTCCTCTTCAGGCGCGCTCCCCTCAGTTCGAGTATCTTCTTCCTCCTCCTGCTCCTCCTCTTCCTCCTCCTCATCAGCTTCTTCCTCTTGTTCAGCATCTGAGTATGTTTCATCAGCCGGCAGTGATCTTTCAGGTGACACATTCTCAAGGTAGTCATCACGGCCCTCAGTCGGCTCATCTTTGGCCTCGCCTACTGTAGATTTTACATAGCAAAGTTCAGCCAAAAGAGAGAGACACACACACACAAAATCAGTGTAAATTGTTTCCCCACTCTGATCCACTCTAAGCCAACTTAGCCCATTTGTGCACAAGTTCTCCCACACCATGGAAGGAGACACCACCATTAAGCCTCAGCCCTACTGACAAGGAGACGTTATGTTTTTCTTTTGCCTCGCTGTTGTCAACAGCACTAAGAGACTTGCTTTACATATGAAATACATTACACTGGGCTTTATTTCAAATAAAACTATATAACCAATCAGATCTAAAATATAATTTTTTTTTTAATGCTCGCGTTACAGAGTATGCGCTTCAAAAAGGGTTCAACGCCCCATGCTCCCCATTTTGCCAAAATAAACTCAAATACTGGGCAACTGAGAAAACCAGAAATACAAATACAAAAACCTTGCTTATAGAACTGTAGTAAATGGGTTACAATGTGCAAAACAAAATGATGGTTATTTATCTTATGGGAAGGAAAAACTGAGTGCGATGAACCCAAAGTAAATGAAAGATGATTAATTCAGACATTTCTCCAAGTTTAACTTTTAAACTTAATCAAGAACAACCCCTCAAATGAGACGCTTGATATGAGACTGTTTCTTCTTTCTTTTTTTTTAACGGATAATCTCAGGCTGCTTTAAGGATCTCAATTTATATTCCACTATTCTTTTGTTCTTAATGGATGTGTTAAATTCTTTCTAATTATGTGAAGCACATCCTAAACTTGCTGAATAAGTGCTAAATAAATCATAACAAACAGTTTTTTTATTACTCTCTCATGAGCAAAAGCAACATCCACAGCGGCTGAAATAATGAGATATATTATAGTTCATACCCGTCATTTGAACCTGCTCCTCATCGTCGTCGTCTGGTGGTGGAGGACCAGGTGGAGTGCGAGGCCCTCTGGGTGCTGGTCTTGGTGGGCTGCCATTGTACTGGTCATCTTTTTCCCACTCTTAAAAACACAAATAATGACAGCAATCAATTTAAAATGAAGAATATATGGGAGACAAAGAGATCTATAGGTTTACAGGACAACACAGTCTTATGGAAGTTCAATCTATTGATTGAGTTTTCCATTTTTTTCCCACGTTCCCATATTTCTGTAGCTGTATACATACACAGAAATTTACATTAAACAGAAATTCACATGAACTACTGACGTTCAGGGTCCAGACAGAACCTCATACATTTGAAACAGAAAAATCAGAAATTCCTCCACAAATGGTGACATAGTTGCTGCAGGACAGTATTTTAAATGAAAATGACATAGGTGCTCAGCAACCTTGTATTTATACAGGAATATGGCCAGAATACAACCAGTTGAGTCAAGTCCCCTACTGCAAAGAGACATGTCGGATATGAGTTGTGCTCCTTGGCGCAGACTGACTCAGACTGATTGCAACATGTTAGCACTTTGCATACATTTATAAATTACACAGCAATTTTTGCAAACCTTAATCTGTCTGAGAGTGACTGCAGTCAGTCTCAGTCAAACCACGATTATTTGGAGAGAAGTTGTCTCCCACCAGATCACTCATGCAATTCCCTTGCACTTGAAAGTGGTCACCCAGAGGTTGAAAATGTTGAACGCTCAGTCTCTGGGCAACCAACTTGCCAAATGCAGAAAAATTCAATGCAATCACGGGGCAACCATCAATTTTTTTTTCTAGCCATGAGGAGGATGCCACCCTATTTCTTCTAGTGTGACTGAGCTAGAAGTGGTATGATGGTGGTAAGTTTTAATTTAATACTGCCCACCTTGTTTAAGGATCCTCTTGAGCCCGCTGGGCTGTTGAGGCGGTGGTGGTGGAGGGGGAGGAGGTGAGTCTTGGTCGTGTCCATGTGGCCGTTCTGCTGTCCCATACACCGCCACAGTCAGACTCGTGTACCAGCCACGCAGCACTAGACCATCTGTGTTCACCTGCACGAACAAATCCATTTAGTTATTCACAAGTCAACAGGGGAGAAGAAAAAATAATTTTAAAAAATTAACTTGTCTGAGAATGACGATTTACCTTTCCGCTGGGTCTGAACACAATGGACTTGTTTTCATCATATTCCAAACTGAGGGTAGAAAGCAGGACAGAGCAGATTAAAACAAGAGTGTTAATATAAACCAGTGCTGAACTATCCATGAACTCAAGTATGTTTGCTCTTCGTCGAGATGAACGAACTTGGTTGTGTAAGCTATATACACACCGAACGCATTGCGTTTTTGCGAATAAATCGTCCTCATAAAACACACTGTGAAAAAAATGCACTCAACATCAAGTGATGATGTAATGAGGTCCTGATGTTTCTAAACAAGAGAAGGAAGAAACAGAGATTCTTGGTTCATCCAACTATCATGAGAAAGAAGCAGCAGGGAGAGTTTCATGGTTTGCTCCCGGCGTTGAAGCTGTGTTTAATTATATTTAGGTCAAAAGTCATGAGGAAAAAAAAAACAAACATAATCTGCGCAAATAATTTAATTTCGTGAGCACAGGTATTCATTCCTTGTGAGTAAATTCATTTGCGTGGATTGTGTTTCTCGTGCGTGACTTTTGACCTAAATATAATTCCATAAAGCTGAATCACGACTGCTTTCATACATATTTCAGGATGTCAGTGGGAAGTTTGAGCTTTTGCTGACAGAGTTGGGACCACATCTGAGGAGGCAGAGAAATAATTTCAGAGGGCCAACTGACCCGGAGCAGAGTCTAGTTGTGTGCCTGAGGTAAATTTGTATTATTTTACTGTTCTCATATCGCTGTATATTCAGTGTATTGGTGCACGTTTTCAGCTACAAGCTCACATGTTGCTAAAAAAAAATCAAAATTGATCCAAAAAAATAAATGCCCCAAATTTGTCCCGTGAAATGACACGGTCGCTGTCAACAGCTACATTAATAATGGGTGAGTCTGAAAAATATTTTTAACGCACAAAACATTTGCACTAATTTCATGCATTTGGTGTGTAAAGGCCTTAACTCTGTCTATTTTTAGAACATAGAGCGCGAGTTTAAACTAATGCATAATTACTGTGTAGGTGTGTCTAAAACACACAACCTCATCATGCCCTATATCCCATTCTGCTCTTATTTCCTCAATATTTCCAATAAAGAGCATGATTCCGCATGTTAAGCTATTATAAGTAGTTGGCTTCTAATGCGCCATGGTCAAATGATCTGATTTCTTTTGAATTAACTACAACTCATAACTCTGCCTCTTCAGACACCTACAAACTATAAAATTATAATTATCTGGTTGAACTGGTCACAATATACTGACATATAAAAGTTATTTCAAGTAGACACAGTAGTGCTTTAAGGGTTTTACAAGTCAAACAGGTTGGTCTTAATTAGGCTTCATTTCAGATTGATCCCTTATCTAAAAAATGTTATCCATAAACACTAACATCTATGAATGCATTTATAAGATGGTGTAAAAGTAACCGCACAGGTTTTTAAAAAAACACACCAATCACCTCCCAGCTTTCCTAGCAGGGATAATAACTTGGGTGTGTTATGTTTGCACTGTTCTTTTTTTTTAACTTAATAACTCTTACACAATGGCCACTTTTAAGTACAAGTTTACGCTCTGGTGCTACTGCATACTCGTCAGTTATTACAAGGTTAGAATGAAAGTGCTTGACTCAAACATTCCACTAATCACCTATTTCACTGAGACCTTGACATTTTTTCAACTACAGTGTGAGTAGGGTTAGGTTAGGTTTCTGGAGAGACCAGTTGGCCAAGCATAAGGACAAAGAGATCTGAGCATGGGTGGGTGCACTGTAGGCCTATGAGAACAGGTCTCAGATGCTACTGTGACTGGTTCTACAGGTGAGATAAAGCTTTGAGATTCAACCAGAAAATACAAAGATAGAGAATGAGAGGCAGTTTAAACCAACAAAACAGGAGAAGGGAAAATAATTCTCACCTGCCCAGTCTGTGGAAGGTGGGGCTGTTGAGTTTGGTGACATTATTGAAGAATAGCTCCAACTGGAAGGCATGAGGAGAAGTTTCTCTGGAAACGGAAACAATCAGGACTTATTGCTCATGTATTCAGAGGACCTTACAATTATTAGTGAAGCAGCATTATCAGGATGTGTGATGTGATAGTAAACACTCAGGGGCTAGTTAATACAAATTTCTGCCTACATTCTACTCTTGAAAAGTTTAAAGCTTAGTTTTTGTTGACATTTGTCAACATGTCAAAGTTAAAGGTGACATATCATGCTTTTAAATCCTTCCTTTTCATATGTAAAACATTCACTTGTGGTCTATATAAAGTAGAACTGCAATACTTTGGTCTGAATTCCTCGTTATTGTAGCTCCACAGACCCCTCTTTTACCCCTGTTCTAGGCGCGTCTAGAGCACCTCGTTTTGGTGCGGTCTCTTTAAATTTGAATGAGACATTTCATGCCCCGCCCCCCTCCAGGTCGCAGAGCGTTCCGCTCCACCCCATTTGGCCATTTTTGCAGTTTGATAGGAGCGATACAATTATCTACCGGCAGGGAAACAAGCACTTCGAAGAGGCTCTGATGCCGGAGGGGGCGATGTAAGGAATCACGTGGGTTAATACAACCGAATATTTTGACTTGTCTACTTGCAACTTTGGCATAACTGAACTTGGACTACAAAATCACTGCAAGAAAAAGCCGGCGGATTCACGAAATTGTAAGCCGGAAGTCCATGACCTTGTTTAGCAGTTCCACAGCAAATACTGTGACGTAATAGACAAGATAACGTAACAGGGAATAGAGAAAACTGAACAGACTGAAAAATATGACCCATAAAGAATATAAAGATATCTACGCCGCACCAAGAGAGAATAAATTTAAATTTTCTGCACTCCTACACACTCAAAGTACACAAAAAAATGTATTTCAGCGCTAAAAAATTGGATTTTGCATGATATGTCCCCTTTAAAGGTGGGGTTGAATCTTATGAGGGTTGGGAGAATATTACAAAAGCCACCTCCACTGTCAGCAATGGTCTTAATAAAGAAATGAAGCTAACTGATTTAAATCTTTATGACTTTGAACATAAAACTGAACACTGTAGTTATGATAAAAGTATTTTTATGGCAGAACTTTGAGCCAGACATTACTTATACATCATTGGTTTTATGGATTTCCAGAAAATAAATGTACTTTTATCATAATAACAACACTGCTGCAGTGCATACCGATACTAGAGGACTGTGCATTCTTGTCTTTCATTCTACTAAATTGCATCGCTCAGCAGGCTCAGGGGGAATCAGAACCTGCTTAACAATGGAGCTCTGGTGTCAAATGCACTCACTACTTTATTCACACAAGCCTCTCCATTTCCTCCAGACACACATTTATCTAGAGTGTCCATAGCAAAAAAAACAAAAACAAAAACAAAAACAAAACACAACTCCACAGGCAATATATCATCAGCAGTAACACTCAAGCATTTCTTCAACTCAAGACAAACCAATTCAACTTGTGCTTTTCCTATATAATTCTGATTTCTGGTATCAAAGGTGATACCAGTGACTTACACCAAAACTCAAATCTGCATAGCAGACTTCTTAGGAGCACATTTTAATTTAGACCCAGGGAAACCACAGCACTGTAAACTCTCAGAATGACATAACATGCGATACAAACAAAAGTTCAGAGAGGGCACCAACAAAGAAAGCAAAAACCATACCCAATTTAAATTAAGCTGCTATCTCCTTCAATGCAGCTACTTTGTGCAGCAATGCACCACTGCTGCTACTTTTGGTCTGTACCACCAGAAGACCTGTTCTGACAGCTTGCAGGAGCTCACCTGCAATACGTGTTGGATCTCAAATCATCACATATTTCCAATTCGGGATGAAGAAGAATTTGCAAGGAGTATGGCCGATGGCAAGTAAAGACTGCGTTGGAAAAACTTCCGTCTTTCCATTGCACTGTGAGCATGGACACCACGGCAGGTACTACAGTTCAGGTCCTGTTTGTCGAATGTTCTCCCTCAGACACTTGGATTAACAATATGACCCTAGAGGCCAAATTCACGGTGCCCAACACTGCGTAGTTAAATAAAATAACGAGCACAACTATCAGCTGTGTCGGCTCTTCCACTGAAAATGGACTTAAATAGCACTTTTCTACCCTAACTCATCACTCAAAGCACTTTAGCCTGTGCCTTTAAGCACTCTGTAATGATCAAGCACTCACTCACAAACCAACTGATGTATCAGAGGTAATTTGGGTTGAGTAGTTAAGGCAGAAGTTAAGGTTTCTCGTACAACTCTAAGGTGAAATGGTCAAATAAGTTTTGCAAAAGCTCAGGGCGTGTATTACTGTACTAGGAGACTATCTTGAAGAGGATGTTAGCCACACTGAAATTACGTGTGTCTTAGTCTTAGTGTTGCCAGTAAGTTGCTGACTGTGTGCATGAGTGTTTGTGAGTGCATGGCGTATCTTACCCAAATGCTCTGCTGTCAGGTAGGTTACTATGAGCTTTGATCCCTGGAGGAATGACCCGCACCTCTGTGATCAGTACCCCGCAGGGAAACCGCACCACGTCTACATTGGTTAACTGAAATAAAGCAGACATGATCATTGATACAAACATTTGTGAAATGCATCAATTATAACCCCCACCAGCTACAGCACTCACATTTACTGGCGGTTTCGGCGTAAATATGCTCACTAACACTTTAAAGTTAGCATTAGCCGTCCGGCTAACCACCAAGCAAACTGTGCAAGGACACAGAAGACGGCAGCTGTGTGAGCTGATAATGTATGAAGCTTAAACTCACAGTCAACAAACGTGTTTGGCGCAATCAGGCAGCTGCGCCGCGATCGCTGCTCAAAACCAGAATAAAGACATCACACTGCTGCTAAAGTTAGCTAACAGCGTTAGCTCGGAAGTTAAGTATTCTTCCTCAAAACTCCTTACTGCACTCGACATGAGGTTTTAATGTAGGCAGCCCTGCAGTAAACACATGAGAGTGTGTTTAAGTATCAGAAACACTACCTCTGCACTCTGATGCTTAAACGTATCCAGAAAAAGAAGCTCCGTTGAAGGGTCCCCCGCCATCGCTTCACTGCTGTCGGCCGGGCCAAGGGTAAACTTCCGGATGAAGGTCAATACTTCCGGAGCAAGTCCCCCCCAAATCAGAGATATTATTATTAATAGTAGTAAGTAGTAGTAGTAGTAGTAGTAGTAATAATTGACGTTTTGCTGTTGGTATACTATGAGAAATGTTTATATTTGGCAAATTTATATTTATTTGTGTTAATTAAAAATGGAAAAGAGAGAAAGAAAGGTTGGAAAAGTGCTTCTGGACTTTTTTAGTGATCTTAAGAAATATTTAATCTTCTTAAGAACAAAATTTCTTATCAGTTAATATCTCCATTGAAATGAAATATGATAAAATCATAATTACTTCGATTTAATTACTGCCAAGGCTCCATAGTGGCTCCAGTTTTTCTGTATTATTATTATTTATGGGTTTTTTTATTGCTTCATTTTTAACAATTTTAAAATTTCACTTGCTTTTTTCTGTATTTCAGCACAAAATACACATTTTCTTAGACACATTTTCTCTGGTGTCCTTATTTATTCTTCTTCTATTATTATTATTATTATTATTATTGTTATTATTATTATTAATAATAATAATAATATCATTTGTTTTTAATTCCCTTAAAATTCAAAAAATTCTTTAAAAATAAAGAAGAGTAGAAGTCAAATTATTATGACATGTATTACGACATTTAAGACATTTAATGTATTAAGACATTAAAACATTTGCTATCACCCCTAATTGTTTATTAAATTATATGACAGGCCTGTGTTTTCAAGCCCTGTAGTTATTGTTGTTATATACTTTAAAGGGTTAATAATGACCTGCTATTACTTTTTTGTCCTGCGTGAGCTGCCACGTACTAAAATTTGAACCACCTGAATTCGGGAGGGGCCAGGTAAGGGGTCACGTGGTCACACAGGTAGAGTCGCTACAAAAGCGGTGAGCGTTCAGCCATTGCTTCGCGATGGTGACTGCGGGAGGTTTCACATAAGGTCTCACACGCGACGAAACTTTGGATTTACGGAGCTCACCTTTGCGCTCAGGTGTCAAAATCAAGGTGTTTCTACCTCCCGGGTCCCACGCGCGTCTCTTATCTCGTTTAATCTCTAGTCCCCTCTAGTTTATTTTACTATTAGATTAGTTTTTGTTTGTTTTGTTTTTTACTCATGACGGCGCAGGTAGACTACCTGGCGGTGGTTTTCACCGCCACATCTGGCGCGAGCGGAGAGCTCCTGGGATCTGACGAGAAGGAGCTCGTGCAGTTGGTATGGCAGCTCCTGGATATCAAGAACAAAAAGGTAAAAATTCACTTGTAGACTACCTGTTATTATTGGCTAATTATCGTTACTCCGAGGCAGGAAATGCGCTGTTAAAGGAGTGGACAGGTGGACTATCGAATAGCAACACATAATGTTAAGACCTCTGTTAACAGAAAAAGGTGTGCCAGGTGGATTTGTGTAGGATTTATCCTTATACACACCTGTTCAAAAAAATCATTATTCTATTTAATTGCAGAACAAGTGCCTTCTTCCGTCGGTGTAAGGCATTTAAAACTTATGCCTCGTTGCTTTTCACGGTGATAATAGCTATGTAGCAAAGACATATTTCACACACATTTTATTAGATTGTCCTACAGCCGTTGAGTTTCTGTCTCGGCTGCTGCTTCAAGGCTGACTTGTTTTTTGTGTTTCCCCTTTTCTGAACCAGTTGGGCAAGGTGAATGAGCTCCTCATAAAGCCTGACCTCTCAGACCTGATAGAAGAAAAAGAGGAGGAGGATGTGTTGGAAGAGAGTGTGGAAGAGGAGAATGGATCCGGAGCAGACTGTGTATACAAAGCAGCGAGCATTGATAAAGCTTTAAACATGGTAAAATGTTCAAAGTTGTCAGAAATCCATTACTAGCCCTCTAGTAATTAGTAGTTACAGGTACAGTGCAGGTGAAAGTGCTTGTTGTAGGCAAATTAAAGGTTATACTTCTAAATTCTTTTTACAGTTTCATCTACAACTGACAAATGAGGTGAACAGCACGGGCGCAGGCACGTCGGTGTGTTTGTGTACAGATGGGCAACTCCACATCCGCCAAGTGATTCACCCCGAGGCCGCGAGCAAGGTGAGCGAGCTGGGTGGGTGAATGCCTCGCAGCCAGGGCGGATGTTCGCTCGCTGCTGCGGGAGCCTTATTAGCGCTTTCAGAGGGATGTGCTGTGTCAGCGCTGCTTGCTGAACTTAATATTAATGCTGAAAGTTGATCGACAGGAGAAGCCACTGTAATAACACACGCCCATGTGCATACCACACTCTCGTATATAAAAGACAGCCACACAATGAGCCTGATGAAATTTCTCCCACATGTCTTCAAACGAGAGAGAGAGACACACACAAAAATTAGGGAGTGCATGCTCTTGTGGCCTGTGCAAACATGAGTATGAGAGCAATAAAAAAAAACAGCAGCTGTTGACGGGCAACTTGTTCACAGCCCCTTGTTTGATTTCTTCCTTCTCTAGAACATCTTGGTCCCAGACTGTTTCTACTCTTTCTTTGACCTTCGGAAGGAGTTCAAGAAGCACTTCCCCTTGTCTGACCTCAAGGCTTTGAATGTCCCCATCATGGCAGAGTGTATCCTTTATCACGTCACCTGTTTACATTAACATTTCATGTCCTGTTTACTTTGAAGAAGGTTGATTGATTCAGTTAATTGGTTCTTTCTGATCTCTTGCTGTGTATTACTCTCAAAAATCCACAACATGCAGATTAAGAGTTTATAGACCTCAAGTTGTTGGCTGTAGAGATAAAGGTTTTGAAATGCAAATAAGGAAAGAATGGCAGCACCTTACTAAGCCCTCAGTGTAATAATGTGTGTTTAGCCAACAATGACACACACACACACACACACACACACACACGCACACACGCACACACACACACACAGGTACAGGAAATCTAAAACGTGAGTGCATCACCCCGTCCTCTTTTCTTTTTTCACTTTTTTAATTTTTCACACACCTGTCTTTTCTGTCATAATTGAAGAAAGGTTGGAATCAGTTTAAAAAGATTTATTAAAAAAATTATTTGGGAGCCAGTGAGTGACTCAGAAGAGGAAACTGGCTACCGATACACAACTGAAGACAGTTGGAGAGAAGAGAGAGACGAACCTTCTGGTTTGTGTAAATTGGGTTGAAAGGCCTGCAGATGCGAATCATGTAGGGGGTGCTGGTGGCGGCAGCAGAGAGTGGGCAGGCAGGTGGGTTTTGCTGGAAGGTCCTTGGGAAAGAAGATCAGTTGGAAACCAAAATTGCTTGGCCAATTCAGAGCAGTAAATTAGAAGGCAGATGGAGAATTGAGGTTAACAAATGCAGGTAACTAGAAATCAAAGTTAAAGAGGGTGTGATTACCACCACGGTTGGTGTAATGATCTGGGGAAGAGCTGCAGTTCCTTATACTCCAGCTTGATGAGGAGATTGGGTGTAGAAGGACACACAGAGAGAGTGACCCACCCAAAGGTGGACCCAGCCCACAGCTCCACCTAAACTGAAAATGGACTAAGAAAATGAGTGACAGAGAAGAAAAAGGGAACAAAACCCAAAGCCTGCCCAGACCATGACATAAATACATGAGTTATTACACTTTTTCAGTCTGTCCCTTGTTTCCTTAACCACCTCCTCCTCAGCTCTTAGTATACCTGTTGATGTGCCCACCATGTGGGACCCCTCTGCCACACCGGATCCATCAGTCCCTTTGCCTGCAGAAGTAGCCATACAGCAGGTCCAGCTTATATCCAGCATGGTCCTGGCACTGCTTTCTGAGCCATTTTGTAAGTACCATATATGCAATAAAAATCAAAACATCACCAAGTAGTTAGCTTGACATGCCAGCAAGACCCTGCCGGAAACTAAAATAGAAAATTGATCTATTTTGATGGCCACTGAAATGTTTTGGTAATTTTCCAAACAAAATCACTTAGCAAATTTGATGATCCAAGATTCGCACTGACATTTTTGAGCATGAGGTGTTAACAAGCACACAATTAAGATAACAATTAGCAGATACATTGCTAAGAAATATAAGTGCATGTTGCAGGAAACTCAGTAAATATATCTAAGAATTTAACCTTTGTTAATGCTGTTACTGTGATTTCAAATTGTCTAATTTTGAAAACGTAACTTTTTCACTCTCCTGTTGCAGGCCACACATTTTCTAACCCCGAGAGAGTTAGTGAGAAGTTTGAGAGCGGCACTTGGTGAGTAACATTTGTTAAAGATAAGCATTGTTTTTGTTCTCTGCCTCTGAAACAAACTCCACTCCCCTGTACTAATATCTATGTATGTGTGTGTGTGTGTAGCAGTAAAATGGAGAAAGTGTGCGACAACACAGTGATCCGAGCCAGAGGATTGCCGTGGCAGTCTTCTGACCAGGATATTGCACGATTCTTCAGAGGTCTCAACATTGCCAAGTACGTTGCTGATATATTTAAAGGGACTTAATTTTACACTATTTTGCATACATTTTTATCACTGATGATACTCAGAAAGCCACTGCTGGCAGATGTTTTCAGAGAGACTTTAAACCCTTCATGTGCTGTGCTGTTTAGAGGAGGGGTTGCACTGTGTCTGAATGCTCAAGGGAGGAGGAATGGAGAAGCTCTGGTTCGTTTTGTGAATGAGGAACACAGAGACCTGGCGTTGCAGAGACACAAACACCACATGGGCAACAGATACATCGAGGTAACGGGTCTGGACCACAGCTAGTAGAATCAGCCACATTACCAAGTTATTGTCCCATCACTAAATATTGTTCCCTTCTAATGGCAGGTTTATAAAGCAACAGGAGAAGACTTCCTCAAGATAGCAGGAGGTGGGAAGTTAACACATCTGTTAGCTTAAGTGCAGCTGCCTGTCATATGTGTAGTAAAATTAGGTTTTGATTTGCTTGTTTTTAGTTGAAAAAGATGACTAAATTAAATATTTGAGATCTTTGATGGTGCTAGTCCAGAGAATTTCATATTTTAACAATATATAAACAGCTTTGTATATGAGTTTACATTCATGTATTTACGTAATATTGATTTATTTTGGGAGCTGAAAATCTTTCAGCACCTTTATAAATATCTCCAGGTCCATTAAGGTTTTTTTTATTTAAGTCCACTGGTAATCTTAAAAGGAAAATTATAATTAGCAGTTATGACTCAGTGGTACAGTTGTGTATTGATGGCCACATGGCCATTAAAGAAGGGCAACAAGTTTGTCAACAAGGCATAACTCATCACCGAGTCATTTGACCTGAATATTAAGAAGTTTGCTCAAGATAATGAAGGCTTCTCAGAAAGCAGAAGCGACCCTATTACTTAATGCTAAAGTTTACTGTGGTATAGCGGAAAGGTTTGGACTATTACTCAAAATAACAGAGGCGTAAAAATTCAGATTTAGTGTCACTCTTATCAGTTACAGACGGTAAGCCAACAGCAACACCGGACACGGCACTGAAAAAGATCACAATCTGCTGCTCACTGGAGAAGATAGAACCTGTTTACTTGGTTGTACTTGAGTAGGTGTGTCTTTGTCATTATATGTGTGTCAGGTACATCCAATGAGGTAGCAATGTTCCTGTCCCGTGAGGACCAGATCATAGTGAGGATGCGAGGTCTCCCTTTCACCGCCACGCACGAGCAGGTGCTCGCCTTCTTCTCGCCAGAGGATGGTCTCAAAGAGATGTGTCCAGTCAGCGGCGGACAGGATGGCATCCTGTTTGTACGCTACCCAGATGGACGTCCCACTGGCGACGCTTTTGTTTTATTTGCATGTGAAGAACATGCTCAGTGCGCCCTGAGGAAACACAAGGAAATCCTGGGGAAAAGATACATTGAGCTATTTAAGAGTACAGCAGCAGAAGTACAGCAGGTACGTCAAGGTGTTTCTTTGCATTGCTTTGCAGTGTGTAGTGGTGTATGCTGGTTTTTTTAGAGGAGAAAAAAACAGCAAAGAGTGACAGTGTCAGGGTGTGTTTCTTATCTTTTCAGTCAGTTGTAGGCATTATTGGAGCAGAGCTTATGGGTGGTGACCGGTAAAACAAGGTGGACTGTGGGTGCAGGTTTTCCTATGCACGGTTATTCAACCTGCTCTTTTCTCTTTCGTACAGTCTTTTGCTTTTTGTGTCTCTCTGTCCTCTGCTCCTATCCACGACTCGTGTCATGAATGCATGCAGATTCATTTTCTTATCTTCCGGAACGATAAGCAGACAGTCCACATACATATCTATGCAAAGGCCTTTCTGTGTGTGTGTGTGTGTGTGTGTGTGTGTGTGTGTGTGTGTGTGTGTGTGTGTGTATGTGTGTGTAGTGCACGTGCATATGACTCTCAGAATTTATTGGTCCTCTCCAGAAATGCAAACATGCTGGTGTCCTGTTGGCAACAAGCCAGCTCCTGTCTGACGTTGCATCATATTTAAACACCAGTTGGACTTGGCTTTGTTGTGCATAAGATGTTTGGTAAGAGGTGGCTTTTGAGTCGTGGTTAGTGAATTTTACCTGTCAATACTAGAGGAGGAAGGGTTTCCTAAAGCAGCACTGCCTACTTGACAAATTTTGCCCTAGGCAGGGTATGTAATTTGAAACTGTGTCTTAGGTGCTAAACAGGTATTCATCGGCCCCTCTGATCTCCGTGGCCCCTGCCCCTCTGGTGTCTGTGCTGCCCACGATGTCTCTTCTGCCCCCACCTGGTGGAGTAAGGGACTGCCTGCGGCTTAGAGGGCTACCTTATACAGCGAGCATAGAGGACATCCTCACCTTCCTGGGCGAGTTTACACACGACATAAGACCACATGGAGTGCACATGGTCCTCAACCAGCAGGTACATGCAGTAACCACACTGACACACCCATTGACTCGCATGCTTTTGCAGGTGTTGTGGAGTCATTTCTGATTCATCTCTGCTTTCAGGGTCGTCCGTCAGGTGACTGCTTCATCCAGATGACTTCTGCAGAGCGGGCGCTTCTGGCCTCACAGCGGCTTCACAAGCATGTGATGTCCAACCAGCGTGGGGCAAACAGCCGTTACGTGGAGGTGTTTCCCTGCAGCGCAGAGGAGATGGGCCTTGTGCTGATGGGAGGCTCGCTCTCACACACGCATACACACACACACACCCGGAGCAGGAGTGGGACAGGGCTCAGCCCGCCGCCATGTAAGTCAAGACGTAAGTGCTGCTGGGAGCTGGGTTGCTTCGGGACTGCAGGGTAGGTGGGCTCCTGCCATGGGCAGGGTTGCTGGGTTTTTCTCCAATCTCGAACTGTGGGAGGATGACGAAATCTGGTCTAACCAGGAGGATTCAAAACTGTGTGTCTGAGAGTTTGTGTCGGTGTATGAGTGTGATACCTCTTTGTAATTTAGTATGATCAAATTACCCATCTGCATGACCTAATAATCCTCATGGGGTAACCATCTTTTTCATTTTTTTGCCTGTGTTCACACATTTAGATGAAAATACTGTACTTTGTGTTCAGTGGGATGTTTGTCGATCTCGTAAATTCCACTCTCTTACACTGCTTAAATAATTCATAAAGATCTGAAAGGGTTGGAAAAGTGTAAGCAAGACAGCTTGATTCCCAACTTTCTAAAAGTACATCAAAAATGGCTTACAACTCTCTAATCTTATCAGATGGGTAGAGGTGGTTGTGGGATGAAGCCTCAGTGGCCTGGCACACCTCTGGTGTGTGCGTCTCCTGTGCAAAAGCTGTGGGCAGAGCTGAATGCTGGTGCATAGATGGGCTTTAATCTCTGTGTGTATAGTCCTTCACCATAAATGTGCACTCTTAGTTGTCAAAAAGAGATGCAATCATAACATTTTCTAATGGTTATGAACTATTTGATATTAAATGCAGGCGTTTGTATGGGTGAAAGAGACACATCTCAGGAATTCAAGGCTAGATGTGTGGGTTTTGATAAGGTCATGCTAAGACAAGATGAAATGTCTATGATTGAAAATGCACACAAAGACAGCGGGTATAGCCAGAATCGTACTGCAGGGACGATGAGGTGTTTAGGCAACACTGTACTCTGCTTTTTGACAGCATCTCTGTGCTCTGACGGCATTGTCATTGTCTCATTTTGCTAATATTTGATATGTAGAAGTCTTTACGGATGAATGCACAGTAGATGTTGCTAAATACTTAAAACTGTCGAGCTAATTAAAAGCATTGTGCATGCTCGGAAATTACACAGAGGTGATAGTGAGAACATTAATAATGAAACAGACGGGGGTTTCTCACCCAGTTACAAGCCCATCTGTTGTTGCAGCCGTGGTCCAGTCAAGTGTACAATGCACTGAAACTTTCACTCTTTAAAATGTGCACACAGACAAATGTGTGTAAGGTGCTGAGTAGTGTTATGGAGGGTGATTGATTGTAGGTTTGCATGAGCACCTCTCTAAGAAACAAACAATGATCTCGCAGACTTTGCCATCATGATTTTATTCACTTGTGTTGCTGTTTGTTTGGCTGAAAATCCTTCATCTCTCCTCTCCCTCTCCTCTCCTCTCCTCTCCTCTCCTCTCCTCTCCTCTCCTCTCCTCTCCTCTCCTCTCCTCTCCTCTCCAGGTTTATCTCCACCATCCTACTCCTTCACGCCTGCTCCAGCTGTCCTTCCTCCAGAGGCTGCTGCTGCTGCTCTCTACCCTCCCATTGGGCAGGTGCTGCTGACTCCTCGTGCCCTGCCACCAGGACATGCCTACTACCCTGCCTCAGCTCAGCTATATATGAACTACACAGCCTACTACCCAAGGTAAACAGTGGTAGTTAGGGATTAAAAAAAAAAAAAAAGATTAATTCTACAAGTCCTCAGCTTGAGTAAATGAGAGGTGGATTGGTGGAAGGTGCAAGTGGAAAACTCTCACATTGTCTCAGTTACTGCTCAAAATATAATTTGATCATAGCATTTGTGTGAAAAGTTTTAATCTGTCTGATTAGGTCATCAAAAGTTATTATTTTAACAGTGTGCTGGAATCCTCACAGTTTTCAAGTTTTTGTTATAGGTTTAGATAGCTTTTCAACATTCTTGTATATCCACTCTTGATATAATTTTGAGAGATACCGGCTAGATTGTCCTACTGGGAGACTTCTACACTCACGTGGGTAATGACAGTGAAACATGGAGGGGCGTGATTGGGAGGAACGGCCTGCCTGATCTGAACTTGAATGGTGTTTTGTTATTGGAGAAGGATGTCCATAAGTGCACGTGGCACCAGGACACCCTAGGTCGCAGGTCGATGATCGATTTTCTAATCGTAACATCAGATCTGCAGCTGTATGTTCTGGACACTCGGGTGAAGCAAGAAACTGAGCTGTCCACTGATCACCACCTGGTGGTGAGTTGGATCAGGTGGCAGGGGAGGATGCTGGACAGACTCGGTGCACCTAAGCATATTGTGAGAGTGCGCTGGAAACACCTGGCAGAGGTCCCAGTCTGTGAGATCTTCAAATCCCACCTTTGGCAGAACTTCGACAGCATTCGAACATGGACCATGCTCTGCACCTCCATTGTTGAGGCTGCTGCTCAGAGCTGTGGCTGCAAGGTGGTTGGTGCCTGTTGTGGTGGTAATCCTCGAACCAGATGGTGGTCACCGGAGGTGAAGGGGGCCGTCGAGTTGAAGGAGTCCTATTGGGCTTGGTTAGCCTGTTGGGACTCCGGAGGCAGCTGACGGGTACCAGCAGGCCAAGCAGAACGCGGCTTGGGCGTTGGCCAAAGCAAAAATTTGGGTGTGGGAGGAGTTCGGTGAGGCCATGGAAAAAGATTTTCGTTTGGCCTTGAAGCAATTCTGGCAAACCGTCAGGCGACTCAGGAGAGGAAAACAGTGTTCTGCTCACACAGTCTATAGTGCGGGTGGGGTGCTGCTGACTTCAACTGAAGCTATAGTCTGGCGGAAGGAATACTTTGAGGACCTCCTTAATCCTACTGACACACCTTCTGTAGTGGAAGCAGAGATTGGGGATGAGGGGGACAACTCACCCATCACTGGGGATGAGGTCACTGAGGTGGTTAAACAACTCCTTGGTGTCAGGGCCCCTGGAGTGGATGAGCTTCGCCCTGAGTTCCTGAAGGCTCTGGATGTTGTTGGGCTGTCTTTTTTGACACACCTCTGCAATGTCGTGTGGAGATCTGGGGCAGAGCCACTGGATTGACAGACCGGAGTGGTGGTCCCCATCTTTAAGAAGGGAGACCGGAGGGTGTGCTCCAACTATCTGGGATCACATTCATCAGCCTCTTCTGAAGAAGGGTCCGTCCGTTAGTCGACCCTCAGATTCAAGAGGAACAATGTGGTTTTTGTCCTGGTTGCGGAACACTGGACCAGCTCTCATCCTCTCAAGGATATTTGAGTGTGCGTGGGAGTTTGCCCATCCAGTCTACATGTGTTTTGTGGACTTGGAGAAGGCATTCGACTACATCCCTTGGGGTATCTTATGGGGCTGCTGCTGGAGTATGGGGTGTCTGGCCCATTGTTGCAGGCTATTCAGTCCCTGTACAACCGCCGCAAGAACTTCGTCTGTATTGTTGGCAGTCAGTCAGACTTGTTTTCTGTGGGTGTTGGACTTTGTCAGGGCTGCCCTTTGTCACCGATTCTTTTCATAATTTTTATAACATAACAGAATTTCTAGGCATAGCCAAGTGGCAGAAGGCTTCCGCCTTGGTAGCCTCAGAATCTCATCTCTGCTTTTTGCAGATGATGCGGTCCTGTTGGCTTCATCAGGTAGTGGAACGGTTTGCAGCCGAGTGTGAAGTGGCTGGTATGAGAATTGGCACCTCTAAATCTGAGGCCATGGTCCTCAGCCAAAAAAGGGTGGCGTGCCCACTCTGGCTCAGGAACAAGTTGCTGCCCCAGGTGGAGGAGTTTAAGTATCTTGGGGTCTTGTTCACAAGTGACAGGAAAAAGGAGCGGGAGATTGAGAGACGGATTCAGGCTGCGTCTGCAGTGATGCGGACGTTGCACGAGTATGTCGTGGTAAAGAGGTAGCTGAGTGTTAAAGCGAAGCTGTTGATTTACTGGTCAATCTACAGTATGTTCCTACCCTCACCTATGGTCAAGAGCTTTTGGTAGTGGCCAAAAGAATGAGATGGCGAATACAAGCAGCAGAAATTAGCTTTCTCCGAAGGGTGGCTTTAGAGGGTTAATCAACAGCTTTGCTTTCATGTTCAGCTCTCTACACCACAACAGACCGGTACAGTGCCTGCATCACAGCAGTGTGTCTGTCAATCTCCCACTCACTCATTAACAGGACCCCGAGATACTTAAGCTCCTCCACTTTTGGGAGCAACTTGTCTCCAACCTGGAGTGGGCCTTATGATGCCTCATGCGGGTGTAAATATACACACATATATTTGAAATATTCATAATGCATTGTGAGAACTTACTGTTGTGCTTCTCCCATTAAGTGTTGCGTGAAATCTTCATGTCATTCACTTTACATATTAATCTTCCTTTCCCACATTAAATGAACCACTCCCTAAATTTTTATAAAGACATTTATGAGTCAACGACTTTCTAGTTTTAAACCAAGGCTGTCAGGCAGTGTTTGCGTGTGGGATGTTTACTACTGGGTGAAGTTGCTCTCACACAAACTTTCAGGTCCAGGCTGTCATGGTCCTGGGCCGGTGGCCCAGTGTTTTTTGTTCTCTGTTGTTTCTCTGATTATGTTTATTTGTTTCTTTGCTTATTTCTGGTCCCTTATGTTGTCCAGGTGTCTGTGTGTCAGTTCCCCGTGTCAAGTCTGCGTGTTCCTTGCCTGGTCACTTCCTGTTTTATTTTGACAGTCTTGTGGTCCCTGTGCTTTGTGTTTAGTTTTGCTTCCCCTGTTATTAGTCTCATTTGCTTCACCTGCTGTGCCCTGCTGTTTCCTCTTGCCCTGATTACCTCATGTGTATTTAAGCCCTCAGTTTTCTCCTGTTCTTTGTTGCGTCGTTGTCATTAACCCCCCTGTGGTGGCCTGCCCATGTGTTTTCTTAGTTTTCGGGATTTCTAGTTTGGTTTTCTTTCTGTTTTGCTGTATTTGCCCTCTGGTTTTGTATTGCTCACGCCAAATAAAGGCTACATAATCTGATTTCCTTGGCTTCCGTATCCTGCGTTGGGGTCCTCCTTCCTGCCTGCCACACAGCCGTTACATGACAGAGGCACTGTACTTGCCATTTCTCACATGTAGTACACAACGAGAGGGGGGGGGATTCCCCACTCCTGATGTGTTTTTTACGACTGGAAGTTGTCTATTTGGGTTAAGGAGCTGGCTGTGCAGAGATGCTGGACACTTATTTACTTCCCTTATCCATACAAATACACACACTTTATACTACAAAGCTGGCAGGTTAAGGATTGTTGAATATTGGATTTGAGTGGTTCATATATTTATATTGTCTCACACAGCTCTACAAAAGTTCATGGTGGCAATGTATGTGTGTCAACAGGGTGTGAATGAGAAACCTGGTATTGTTCTGCATGCTTGATTTTCTTCTTTCTTGGCAGTTGTCGTCATGAGTGCATTTCAAGATAATTTTACACTCACTGAAATAGATTAAATTTTGGATATATTGGTGGGTGGTGTGTTTATTTTTACTGTTAAATAAATCATTTTTATAGCATAATAACAAAAAGTAAAACCCCTGAAACTTATCTTAGGTATTATTTGGCATGCAGTAACTACAAAGATACTTTGGTGAAAATAATTTTTTTCCCCATTAAAAAAAAAGTTTATTCTGGTGGGAAAAGGGGAGAACTTTGTGTTTGGCTGAAATGTCCTGCCAAGGAGAAAGGCTGGGACAAGGGTAGTTAATAACTGAAGTCTGTGTTATCAAAGTACTTGGTAAACATGCACATGTATTGACCTCTGTTTCTCCCTTGTGAGACATCAGTGACTGAGAGAGCAGCTCAATTAAAGACAACACCCAAAGTTACTCCCAGTCACTGATGTCTCACAAGGGAGAAACAGAGGTCAATACATGTGCATGTTACCAAGTACTTTGATAACACAGACTTCAGTTATTAACTACCCTTGTTCCAGCCCTTCTCCTTGGCAGGACATTTCAGCCAAACACAAAGTTCTCCCCTTTTCCCACCAGAATAAACTTTTTTTTAATGGGAAAAAAATTATTTTCACCAAAGTATCTTTGTA